>VMDR010000946.1:0-160501 GCA_007922815.1 Macrotus californicus
TCCCGGGTCGGGAGACGCAGTGTTGCTGGGGCGTCGGGACTGCCCAGGGCGACCTGCAGGGTCAGCGCCGTCCGGTCAGCACCCTCCCGACACGGCATGCGCCGCCTGAGATTCAGGTGGGTCTCGGGGGCCTGCACGGCCCAAACGACCCTGAGACAGAACAAGGCCGAGGACGCAGACTTCCTGGTTTGCAGACTTGTTGCAAAGCCGCACAGCGAAGGCGCTGGCTGAGGTCAGACCTGTGGGCCCTGGAAGAGGACAGCGAGCGGAACAGACCTCGAGCACGTCGATGACCGCTCCACGGGGAAAGGGCAGGCCTTCGACTGGACACCCGCCCGCAGGGTGAAGGTAACCATGGGATCTCTGGCTGTCACCTAGGCGCACACCGAAGAAGCGAAGTGGGGACGCCGGCAGGAATACCTCCGCTCTCAGCAGTAACACCCCAGCAGCCCAGGCAGAAGCGGGAGCCTCAGCTGGCCGCCTGTGGGTGACGGGTAAACCACAGGTGGTCCGTCCACACAGTGGCACGTCCTTCCGCCTTAAAGAGGAAGGTGTTCTGACACCTGCCAGAACACAGGTGACCTTGAGGACGTTATGCCAGGCACAGAAGGACAAGTGCCGTGTGCTTCCGTCTGGGACGGACGTAGGGCCCGCAGATTGAGAGACCGAAGTACACGAGAGGTTCGGGGTTGGGGGGTGTCGTTGCTCGTGGGCACTGAGTGTCCGTTTGGGGTGACGAAGGGGCTTTGGGGGCAGATCATGGTGATAGCTGCCCAGCCCTGCAGTGCGATCGACGCCACCGCGTCCACACCTGGCGTGGTTTGAGTGGCAAGGCTCGTGTCGTGTGCACACGCAGCCCCAGGGAAACGGGCGGGAAAGACGTCACGGCCGAACATTTAATGCGTGTGTTTTCCAATGAAAGCGGCTGTACTGTTCACGCTGATTTCTCATTTCCTCTTTCCCGTTCCGTCAGATTCCATTTTTCTGTCATTAGAATTCTATGACGTTGTTTTAAGTGGCTGCATGGTGTTTCCTGGTGTAACTGCGTCAGCTCTGCACATACGCATGCCGGACGCTGGCAGTGGACTGGCCTCTGGCCTCTGGTTGGTCTCTGGGGGCAGTGTGGCTGCGTGAAAACAGAGACACTGTAGGCCCCGGTCCCCCCGCGTCTGCGCCAGGGCTGTCCGAGCACTTGTCCCTGTGCTCTTGCCAACGGCAGCGACTGCACGTCTGTGGGAAAGTGTTCACGATTCAACATGCGAGTTCCGTGCTTTTGTTTACTGAAGTGTCTGAGGGTTTTATTTGTTTGTTTGTTGTTAGGGAGAAGAGAAGGGAGGGAGAAAGAGAGGGAGAGGAGCGTCCAGGTGTGGTTGCCTCTCGCACACCCCCTCCTGAGGACCTGGCCCGCAGCCCAGGCAGGCACCCTGACTGGGAATCGAACCAGCGACCCCCTGGTTTGCAGGCTGGCACTCGATCCACTGAGCCACACCAGGGCCACTCACTATTCTGATTTGATTTTCTTCCAGTGACCACGTTTTGTGTACAGTTGCTCACACTCATTAGGAACATTTCTCAGCCCCGTGCACAGCCCTTCAGTTTGGTTTTGGTGGCGCTGAGATCTGGAAACCTGTCATTCTTCTGCACACACCCGTGTGACTCTTAGGTAGCTGTTACCAGTCCCGTCCATTGCGATGCCGGTGAGCTCTGCCAGGGGATGGTTTCCCAGCTCCAGCACAGGAGCCACCACCCAAGCCGAGTGCCACCGAACCAGCCTCACGGTGGCAGCCAGACCAGCTGCACAGAGGACGGGCGCAGGCGTCTGGCGTGAATGGCTCCTGACTGAGCGTGATGGCAGAGCGGGCCCTGTGGGGAGGGTCACAGGGACGTCCCACCTGAAAACAGCGTAGGTGATGTCAGACCGGCTGGCTCGTCATTCAAGTCCCAGAAAGAGGAGAGGAAGCCGGGTAGAAAAAGTAACTGTATTGAAGGAAAATGGTTGTACGTTGCCCAGGTTTGATGAAACCCTGCAGGACCAAGGCATTCGGTAGACCTCACGCTGGGTAAGCACAGGCGTCGCCACGACTCCTGCATCTGGGCTGCACCGTGGCAACCAGAGAGGAAGAGAGAGCATTGAAGCAGCCAGACGGAGCCACAGCGCCTCCAGGCAAGCGCTAGGAAGAGCCGCTGGTTTCCCGCAGGACCCGAGGGGCCCGGAGACCGTGGGTGGTGTTTTCGCGGTGTCACGGGACAGGCTGCGTGCAGTGACAGCCTCCGTCAGAGACACTGGTGAGAGAGGACACTCTCAGGTGAGCAGAGGCTGGCGGGGTTTGCCAGATTTACGCTGAGCAGGACGCCGAAGCTGCTGGAGGGAAACCCAGCCCTGGGGAATGTGCGAAAAGCCCCAGAAATGGTGAAAAAGAAAGACTGCTGTTTTCTTTCGATTTCTTAAAACACAAAAGACTACTTAAGGTGCAGATGACGTTACAGCACGGAGCTTAGAGAAATTTGGAAGTAAAATACAGGTGCCTGTTAACAACATGGGGCTCGGAGGTGCCAACCTCTGCCCAGGTGAAAATCCACGTGTACCTCTGCTTCCCCAGAGTTAACGAGGGCTCCTGGCTGTCCATGGGGGGTTAACTGCAGGACCTCTCGCCGACACCAAAATCCATGTTTTTCAGGTCCTTATGTCAGGCGGCCTGGGACCGAGCAGGCAGCGTGTCCTCCCCACTCACAGGCCCCAGCCACCATCAAACACAGTTGTTGCCCTGGGATTGAATTCACAGGCACGAAACCGGGGGAATTGGAGGACCAACTGTGTACTTACTTTATTTTTTAAGATCTTAATTTATTTTTAGAGAAGGGAAGGGAGCGAGAGAAACTTCACTGCGTGGTTGCTTCTCACACTCTCCCTACTGGGTCCTGACCCACAACCCAGGCACATGCCCTGACTGGGAATCGAACTGGTGACCCTTTGGTTCTCAGGCCGGTGCTCAGTCCACTGAGCCACACTAGGCAGGGCTGCGTATTTGTTTTTTAAAATCTGTGTGTAAGTGGATTTCAAACCTGTGTTGTTCAAGGTCAAGTGCGCGTGGCAGTGTAGGGAGGGGCAGCAGTGAATGGAACCAGACCACTGTCAGGCTGTCTGATCTCTGTCGTGAAAGGCAGTAAGTATTCATCTAAGCAGACTGATAAAGATCGGATGTTGTAATCTCCAAAGTATTAAGGAAATAATTTAAAAGAAATTGGCTTTGAGGAAACTTTTTAAACTAATAAAGGAAGTGAAACGGAATACTGAAAAATATTCGTCGGACTAAAGGCAGGAAAAGATGAGTAAAAGCAGGCAGGACATTGCGAGGTGACAGATCTAAACCGCATGCTGCCTGTCTCTCCATAACGTGTGGAAAGGCTGCGCAGTCCAACCAACGGCAGGAACCCGAGCCGGCGAGCAGGCAGAAAGCAGCTCTGTGCTAACTCGGGGTCGATGTCAAGACAGGGAGGGGAGGGAAAGCTGGAGCACTCGTGTGCGTGGTGAGCGTGAGAATCCAGTGGGCGGCCGGGTCACGGCTGGAACAAGCGAAGGGGAAAGTAGGTCGTCTTGCGATCCCAGCACAGAGGAAGCTTCTTCAACAACACACAAAAAAGGACGAAGGTGACAGATCGGATCGAGTACGTTCTAAGGACTTCTGGTCAAGAGAAGACATCATAAAGCACAGGGAAGGCTGCAAACTGAGCAGAGTTTGCCACCCTGGCGAAGGATTAACGTGCAGAAGTCTGTAAGGAGATCCTACAGATGCTGCAAAAGCATCCGAAAGAAAAACGGGGGAAGACAGCGCACCTGCTTCCCGGAGGAGGGAGACAGGGCCGGCAGACACGGCAAAGACGCCCGCCATGCGAACACCATGGATGTGCCATGTGGCAGCGCTGAGTCCCGGAGCACCCGGGGCTGGCGCCCGCAGGTGAGCAGCACAGCACACGCAGGTGCGGCTGCAGCTGCGCCGAAACCCTCACCCTGAAACCTCACTCCTGGGCGTGGGGATGCACGTGGCCACTCCTGCCCCCAGAAGCAGTGAGGGTGCTGTGGTCAGTGTGGCCTCAGGTGGCAGCGTCAGGAAAGCTGAGTGTCCTGGCCGGGAATGTCTGCCTCAGTGGGACTAAGTGACCCAGCACTGCCCGTTTTCTGCAGAGATGAGCCTCAGAAGGAAGCTGCAGGAGAGGCAGAGGGTGAACCACCATCCGTGGGCACATGCGTGGCGCCTGAGTGGGGCTGGGCTGTTCCCCGAGATGATGGGCGGGGGGTCCTAGCCCTACCCCTGTGTGAAGGCCGGCCCCTGCGTGTCACGCCTCGCCCCGTGGTGTTCGCTCTGCTGGAGTGTCCCAGCTCCACTCTGCGCCCCGACGGCTCCCAGTGAGCCCTCCCCGTGCGCCAGCCTGACGCTGCTGCCCGGCGCTCGGCCCCTGCTCCTGCCTCATCCCAGCTTGGGGCACCTGTGGTCTGGCTTCCCGAGGCACGTTCTCCTGCAGGAGAAAACGCTCGGGGGTGGCTGTTAAAATCCAGGATCCTGCCCCGAGACGCGAGAGGGAGAGGCGGGGCCTCACGAAACATGGGCGGTGCGTGAGCAGAGCAGCAGCACCCGGCGGAGAACGTGGTGGCGTGTCTGCCAGGCTCCCCGAGTCCCTCCCAGAGCTTCCGGGTCGGACAGAGACCCTGGGTGGGTGTCTTTTATTCCGCTTTGAGATACGTCAGTTAACGTGGTGTGTCCGGCCTCCTTGAGGGAACGGGGTGAGGGCTGGTGAGGAGCTGTGCCTGCTGCCGCAAGAGACGAAACGAGGCCGGGCCCTGGATGGTGACACACGGGCCGGGGAACCCTCCCTCCTGGAGGACAGCTGTGGTCCTGGCGTGTGCACAGTGTGGAAGCCTGGGACCGTCCCAGGGTCCTGCCGGGACGGCTCGTGGAGGGACAGGCCATGCATGCCGGCCACATCCCGCAGCCCATCGGGACCATGGGGCAGGGAGGAACAGTAGCCCTCAGGTGTATCTGCAGGTGTGCCCTGAGGGTGGGACCCCTGGTCACCCGAGGCCCTGACCCATCAGTGTCAGGGGTCGGGGCCTGATGGACAGGGCTGGGATCCGCGCCATGGGACCTCAGGAAAGTCCTCTACCATCTCCGCCCGGGTCCCGCATTCCAAAGGCCCCACTCTTGTGGCCGGGACAACGGCCTGTCACCACGAGTCCCATGCATCTGGAGACCTGATGGCCTTTGTGTTGCAGGATGCAGAGGGCTCCACCTGTTTGCACCTGGCTGCCAAAAAGGGCCACTATGATGTTGTACAGTACCTGCTTTCAAATGGACAGATGGACGTCAACTGCCAGGTGAAGCCACGCCCCTCATCTGCTGGCCTCCCCTCCGTGGGTCCCCCCCCTCCCACCTGCTCACAGCTGCTCTGCACACTCCCGCCCTGTGGCCTGAGGGCTCGGTGGTATCTGCGCTGAGATGCTACCCCCTGAGCAGGCCCCCAGTTCCCTGTGCACCCTGTCTTCCCCCCCCCAGTACTGGCCAATCTGCTTCCACCTCCTCCTGTGTGTGCCGGCTGTTGCCAGCCTTTCTGTTCCCCACAGTCGGCTCCCCTCGGTGTGGCATGTGGTGCCGGGCAGTGCCTGATGCCATGGAGGTCCTTGGCTCTGTCTCAGTGCCCCTTCCAGTTCAGCTTTCCATTTTCCACCGGATGGGGCTTGCTTCTCCCCCAGGGCCAGGTGGCTCCATGAGGCCAGCTTGTGTCCTCTCTGCCACGTCTCTAGTGCATGGTGGTGACCACAGTTGGCCTGTAGGGTTAGTGGCTTTAGTGGTGAGGTTGCAAGTCGCTGGGAACTGGGGTGTTGGGGGTGCAGAGTCGCTCTGCGGGGGCTGGGAGGGCATGAGCCTCTGCCTGGGGGCCAGGCGCTGGCCCCAGGCCCTCGCTTCCTGCACACCTGCCCTTCTCGGTTGTGAGCAGTGCGACCCAGGCCCTGAGGAAGGAGTTGGGCTCAGGGTGGACCTGCAGGAAGCCAGCCAAGAGGGAGCTGGCTGGGTGTCCTCGCCCTCTGTCCCCATCCGGCCTTGCGCCTGGATGTCTGTCTGCACGCAGCGCACGGCTGGTGCTCTGGCTCCGTGCTGAGAGCGCCTGTCACGGACACCGAGGGGCCAGCAGTCCCTGTGTTGGAGGGGCCTCCCCCAGCCAGACCCAGGGTCCAAGGGTGGGGCCTGGCTGCTGCCGCCCAGCCACCCTGCAGGTCTGACAGCAGCTGTTCCCACCGTTGCCTCCGAGAGCTGGACGGATTTCTAGTTCTCTCTCCTGAAACCAGGACGACGGCGGCTGGACGCCCATGATCTGGGCCACCGAGTACAAGCACGTGGACCTGGTGAAGCTGCTGCTGTCCAAGGGCTCCGACATCAACATCCGGGACAACGTGAGTGTCCCCAGCGCTGGGCTCCAACCAGCCCTGCCTGGCCCACGGTTCTGTGGTGGGATTTTTCCGACAGCCAGTTGCTGGTCGTAGCTCCAGGGGCACATCGAAGTGCGACCCCATCACCAACTCCCCCGTCTGCGATCAGGACCTGGGAGTCTTGGGGCGCAGCCGGCTCCTGGGCTGTAGGGGCTGACGCGGCCCCTCTGCAGCTGCCCCGCGGCAGGGAGCAGGTGGAGGCCGTGCCATGGTTTCTGGCTGGTCTGAGGCCCTGGACTCATGGCTGGTCTGCAGGTCGAGTGCGTCTGCCCAGGAACGGGGGCGGGACTGAGGTCACGGCCCTGCATCACCTGGGCTGTTTGGGGTCAGGTGACAGCAGGTGGTGCTGGTCAACTTAGAGGTTCGTTTCCTAGAAGGACTTGGGGGCCACTGAGCAAGTGGGGTGGGGAGGCCGGGGAGTCGGGGGGTGTCTCCGCAGAGGGTTGGGGCTTCCGGGACAGGCAGACGCGCTGTGGCTGTGTCCACCTTCAGAGGGCCACCAAAGCCTTCAGTGGACGGTGTGACCACAAACTCAGCCAACGATCCCAGGAGGAGAGTGCGGGCTCAGCCGACAGGGAGCTCTCTGCAAGCCGCTCGGACCCCGGGTGTCAGCGCGGGGCCTGGGGCTGTGGCGGTGAGGGAGGGCGAGGACGGGTTGTGAGGGGCTGTGAGCTGAGCCTCGGAGGAGTTTGGTTGAGGGTCGGTGGGGAGGGGACGGGGTGGCCACTGCGGAGAGGCACTGGCCCCTCTGCCTTGCTGTTGTTGGCCTTCAGGCGTGGCCCGCCTCCCTGAAGCAGCTCAGTGGCTCCCTCGGAGGCCGCAGGGGGAGGACGGGGTGGGGCAGCACCAGCCTCGGCGCCCGCTGCTGTCTGCTGCAGGCCACCGGTGGGGGCTCCAGCGCCTCAGAAGCATCGGTTAGACCATGTGCCCATGTTTGCACGACGAGATGACGTTGCCGTGGCAGCTTTCTTGGTGTCCCGTTGGCTGGCGGCAGACTCGAGTGCACGGCTGGGAAAGAGCCAGCCCTGAAGCCCCCACACCCCGGGGGTGGCCCTCACCTCCTCCAGAAGGCTCCTCTGGCCACCGGGTGGATGTTTCACCCGCTGAGTGTTCACAGACGTGGGCCCAGACCCGGGGCGTGTGCGTCCCCCCACGTGTCCGAGCTCCTCCCCTCCGCCTGCAGGCTTGTGAGCCCGTGGGGCCGTCCAGGCGGCAGCCAAGGCCGAGGCTCGGTGTGGCGCACGCTGTTGTCCCCTCGGGGCGTGGTGTGGAGTCGAAGGCTAGGGCAGCTGTGTTGGCTTTCCCAGGGAGCTGCCGATCTGCTGTCCAGGCCCCCCTCTCCCAGTGTCAGATGCCCAGGCACCACGGGTCAGCCTTGGCTTCTGGCTCAGGGTCACTGCGTCACCTCTTGGCTCTCTTGAGCACCAGGAGCGAGTGTGTCCTGGCACACGTCCTCTCTGGCACAGGTGTGTGCGTCACAAACCCCCACGGCTGTCTTGTGAGGAGCAGGTGCTTTCCGTGTGGCAGTGTGGCAGTTCATCAGTCCTTCTCCTGACCCAACATCCCACAGACCTTCCCTCGTCACCTGTGTGGTCTCAGGTGTTACGGGGGGGTGGGGGTGGAAGGTGGGGGGGGGCTCTGCTTGTGGTTTTCTGCACGTGGGTGTTAAGCGGTCCCAGCACCTGCACTTAGAAAGCCACCCTTTGTCCAGAGAGGACTGGGCTCCTTTGCCGACGGCCAGCCAACCCCGAATGCAGGTCAGCCCCAGGCTCCGTCTTCCTCTGGCCGCTCCGTGTCACTTGGCTGGTCCTCTCAGCCGGAAGGTGACCCAGCTGGTGCCTCCTGTTGGTCTTGGCTGGCAGCGGAGGGGCCAGTGTGCTCTCTGGTGTGTAGCCAGGCCGGCTGCCACGGGGCAGGTGGGCCCCTGGGAGGCCGGGGTCTGGTTATGAAGTCGTGCACTGTTCAGGCAGAAAGAAGAGAAAGGGGCTCCTGAGGGAACCCCATTTTGCTCAGGAGCTCACAGATGGGAGGGGGACAGAAGCCAGGATCAGGGAGAACACTTACGAGGGCAGTGTCCAGAGAAGGAAGCCCAGGCGGGACTCGGCTTTCAGAACACACCCCGTTCACAACCGGTGGCCCCGGAGCTCTGGGTGCAACAGAGCGGGGCCTGAGAGGCCCGGGCAGCCCCTGCCGGCAAGAACGAGGACACAGCCCTGCTCGGTGCCTGCGCTGCTCTGCCTGTGTCTGCCCGAAGCCCACTGGGCTGAAGGCAGGGAGCACGCTTAGCACGGAGTGGGGACGGACGGTCGGAGAGCCCTGTGTGGGGAGGTGCTGGACGCCCGTCTGGGCCTGGATGTGCAAAGCCCACGCCCCTGGTAACAGCAGTAACCGGGACCCGCGGGGCCGGGGTGCCGAGACTCCTGCCCCGGTTCCTGAGGGGCGGATGGAGCAGAAAGCGCTTAGTGGGCTGTGGAGTTTGTGCCTTGGAGCCGGCAGCCCCCTCTGCGGGCGGAGCTGAGGCTGTTCACGGACGGGCGCTGAGGCGACCTGGTGTTCAGAGGGAGACGCGGGTGAGCTCAGCCAGTGTGGGGGCCTGCTGCCCGGGGACAGAGGTCGTGGCCCCTCTGGTCCTCGGGGAGGTCGGACGCCTTCCCGTGTGTTCTCTCCCATCTCACGTCAGCTGTTCTCGTGCCCTCCCCGGTGCGCGCGTCTGTTCGTACACAGCCAGCCCTCCAGCTTGTCCTGCACTTGAGTTTCTATCTTACGGAGGCTGCTGTGGAGCAGGACTCACCTTAGTCAGCGTTGTCTGTTTTTTCCACAAGTCTTGCACAAGGGTTGTCCTGTCCTGTGGGTGTTGGGTCTGTTCCAAAGTGAGTGCGGTTTTTAAAAGTAGACAGAAGCCCCTGCAAATGTGGTGGTGTGTGTGTTTCCGGTGGTCTGGTGCCGGAGGGCTGAGGGGAACGGGGCCCTGCCCCCACCCTCATGCCCCACCCCCGCAGGAGGAGAACATCTGTCTGCACTGGGCGGCCTTCTCCGGCTGCGTGGATATCGCTGAGATCCTGCTGGCCGCCAGGTGTGACCTGCACGCCGTGAACATCCACGGGGACTCGCCGCTGCACATCGCTGCCAGAGAGGACCGCTACGCCTGTGTCGTGTGAGTGCCGGAGGCTCCCGGGTCTGTGTCAGCGGGGGCGTGTGCGGTTCAGGGCGCTGGGGAAGAGCCCCGGGTATTTTGGTCGCTGAGGCTGAGGGGACAGCCCCGCGGGAACCTGCAGGGAGGGCGGCGGGGTTGGTGCTGGCCGCGCGGAGCCCTCTGCTTCCTGGAGCTCTCGTCTCGCACACCGGGTGTGGTCCCCGTGCTCATCAGCAGAACCTCGGGACCTGCATCGCCTGGGAGCGAGGGGAGCTCCCCGGGGTGGGGCACACACCTCACGTGGGACCTCAGCAGCAGCTCAGCGCAGCGGGTGTGTTGGTGGGCGGTCCCTGGGCAGGGAGAGCTCACGGCAGCACTGCGCCCGCCCCCGTCTGGTTCTGACCCGGACCAGGCCTGCGGCTCAGCCGCCGGGCACGGGGCCGTGGAGCGTGTGTTCCCACTCTCGCCCCTTCCTGGCCGGAAAGCGGCGTGGCCGCGGACGGTGGTGGGCGGGGGCGGGGGCTGGGTTCTCGGTGTTGGTCGAAGTCACTGCACGAACTTGGTCTCCTGCCTCTGGGTCACGGCCCGAACGCTCTGCCGGCTCTCGCTTGTCCTCGCAGCCTCTTCCTTTCTCGGGACTCGGACGTCAACCTGAAAAACAAGGAAGGGGAGACGCCGCTGCAGTGCGCGAGCCTCAATTCTCAGGTGTGGAGCGCCCTGCAGATGAGCAAGGCGCTGCAGGACTCGGCCCCCGACAGGCCCGTCCCCCTGGAGAAGACCGTGAGCAGGTAGGTGCGCAGCGCCCGAGCCCCGGGCGACCCCCTCGCCAGTCGTCGGCAAGGGGGGCCCGAGGGTCCGCGATGGGAGCTTCTCGCTAAGCGGCGACACCCCCAGCTGAGGTGTAGGCCCCGCCCCCCGGGCTCGGTGGTGGCCCTGTGGGTCCTGTGTCCCAGTCAGGACAGCACCAGTCGGAGCGAAGGTGACACCCCTTTCCTGTGGCAGGGACATCGCTCGCGGCTACGAGCGGATCCCCATTCCCTGCGTCAACGCCGTGGACAGTGAGCCCAGCCCCAGCAACTACAAATACGTCTCCCAGAACTGCGTGACGTCCCCCATGAACATCGACAGGAACATCACCCACTTGCAGGTCGGCAGCGGCGGGAGGCGGTCCCGTCCTCGTGGGGTGGCAGCGGGGCGGGGGGGGCCCCCCGGAGGACCCAGTGCTTTGGTAGCTGCCTCCCACTGAGAGCCAGAAGCAGGCACAGGTCCCTCCAGAAAGTGCAGCCTGGGTCCTGGGTTCCCGAAAGCAGAGCCAAGTGTCCCTGATGATGGTGGTTTTGGGGACCATGGAGGGAGAAGAGCCCGTGCCCGCGGCCACGCCTCCCTGCACAGGCGCGATTTGGACGCGTGCTGTCTCCGTGCCCTCGGCGGGGCTGGCGCCCCGGCCTGGCCTTTCCTGTGGAGCATCTTCAGTGCGGCCCTGCCCGCCCCTCACTGCCCGCTCCTCCTGGGGGTCCTCGCCCAGCCTCCCCTGCCCGCACACCCTTCTTCCCAGGAGCCCTAGAGAAGCTGAGAGGCCCCGCCCCTCTGCCCGACCGACCGTGGCTTTCAGAACGCACGGGGCAGACGGGAGCCAGGCTGAGCGCTGAGGGGGGCAGTGCCCCGTGTGACTGAGTCCCCGCCCTCGTCCCTGCAGTACTGCGTCTGCATCGACGACTGTTCCTCCAGCAACTGCATGTGCGGCCAGCTCAGCGTGCGCTGCTGGTACGACAAGGTGAGCGTCGCCCGCCGGGCTGGCTGGTGAGTCTGCCCCCAGGGTGGACGGCACAGCGGTGTCCCCTCCTGTTGTGAGGCCATCCGAGCCGGTGAGGCAGGTGTGGAAAGCCATCGGGGAGGAGCAGCAGGAAGGGAGGGGCAGGGCTGTGGGGACAGAGCCAGCTGTCCTTGAGCTGGGGGCTGGCCGCATCCAGGGAGTGGACAGAGGGAGCTGACCTGAGGGGCAGAGGGGCCGTTGTGGAGCAGATGAGGGGAGCAGGACTCCCGCCGCCTGTGCCCGTGATCAGAGCCCCAAGTGTGTCCTTGGTTCCGGGAGCTCTGAGCTCACTGGTGGGGGCAGGAGCCAGGGTGCTCCGGGGGCAGCGGGCACAGGCTGCGAGCGGAGGCCGTGGGCAGACATGTGTGTCCAGAGTCAGCTCAGAGGAGAGCGGGGCATGAGTGTGGGAACCCGTCCTGTGGTATCCGTGTGCTTGTCGTGGTGGGAGGCTGTGGCGTCGTGGGCGTGGCTGGGGGCTCACGCCCTGTAACGTGTGTGCGGCGGGAGCCCAGCCCCGTGAGAGGGTGAGGCCAAAGTTCTAGGACAGTTCCAGGGGTTCAGAGCAGCCTCTGAGCTGCTGGGGCCGCGGACTCGGCACTTTCAACCCTGGGGCCTTGCCTGTGGCTCTGCCGCCCGGGGGTCACACAGGAGGCCAGGGCCGGGGACACTCCGAAGGGGCGGGGGGACCGGGCCGGGCGTCCAGGTTCCCACCCCTGCGTGGACTCCTGGTGGGAGGCGGGCCCGGAGCAGCATGTTGCTGTCGGGCGGGCGCGTGTGCGCGGGGCCCTGACGGCACGCTGGCCACAGGACGGCCGGCTGCTGCCGGAGTTCAACATGGCGGAGCCGCCCCTGCTGTTCGAGTGCAATCACGCCTGCGCCTGCTGGAGGACCTGCCGCAACCGCGTCGTGCAGAACGGCCTGCGGTGAGTGTGCTGCGGGTGCTGAGTTGTCGCTGAGTCTTGTGTCTGTCGCCCACACGTGTTTAGGGCACGTGTGTGTGTGCACGGTCTTGGGGACTGACTTGGAGCCCTTGTCTTCCGTCAAGGTCAAGGTCACAGGTGGGTGTAGTAGCAAGTCTCACTTCTGCCCGGCTCAGACGTGGCTCTGAGACCGAGGGGACCAGACAACCTCGGTCAGAAGAGCTGAAAGCAACAGGAGTGGGCTTGGCCTGGTGTGGCCGTGTCCATGCTCACACCCGCAGCTGTGGAACTGGTTCTGTGAGGGGCTGGCGACACCCCAAACACCCTGTGCGCCCCAAGATTCTCTGGCGGCTGTACTGTGATGGCGTTCTGGCACAGACCTCCCGTCGTGGGGTCCCGTCATGGACCCCTTGTCCCCGAGTCACAGCACTGGCCTCCTGGCCTCCTGGCCTCCTCCAGTGCCCCCTGACCTCTCAGAGCCAGGCCCAGACCCCGTGTTCTGGTCCAAACCTCCCCTGCTGTGTGGTCCCGGGGCTGGCGTGCCCTGAGGCCCCTGTGGGCTGGGAAGGACAGTGCGCGCAGAGCGCAGCCTGGTTCCATGGCGTTGTGGGCTTGACAGCATTCGTCCCCGCAGGCCACCGTGACCAGCCCTTGTCCTTCTGTCGCCACGTGTGGCGGGAAGTCCTTTGGGCCAAGGGCAGACATGCCCGTCTCCCGCAAGGACCCCAGATGGGGATGGGCAGGTGGGGTGCCCGTGGCTCTTGGGGCCGAGCCGACCCACTTTGCAGTCGGAGGAAAAATAGCCCCTTTGGGACTCACTGCAACCCAGGTCTCAGCCCGGCACGGTCTCCGTGTCACAGATGAGAAACTGAGGCGCAGAGAGGGCCAGGGTCTGTGTTCCACGTGCCGACAGGTGACTTCTGAGGGGTGAAGACCACAGGCTCCATGGGTCACTCTGGGGCTCGCTCCCTGGCTGTGCGGGACGACGGAGCACGTTCGCTACAGTGGCTGCTGTCTGGGGTGTCGGGAGCTGAGGGCCGTGGCCATGGCCGTGAGCACGGGCCCTGTTTTCCAGGACGAGGCTGCAGCTCTACCGGACACAGAGCATGGGCTGGGGCGTGCGGTCCCTGCAGGACATCCCCGTGGGCACCTTCGTCTGCGAGTAAGTGAGGGCCCAGGGTGGCCAGGGGGTGGGTGTGGCCCCCGGCTCTGCGGGAAGGCGCCGCGCCCGAGCACCAGGCCCGCCTGGCTTTCTCCCTCACTGGAGGCGTGGCCGTCTGCACCGGTGACATCTGGGCAGGGTCTTCGGGACCCTGGGGAGACACGGCTTCTGTGTCCCACCTCCTGTGGCCTAAGCTGAGTTCCGGCTCAGCCGTAGGGGCTCTCACAGGTGTGGCCATGGCTCTCACACGCTCACCGCGGTCACGCAGGCAACCCACACGTCTCGTCCTCACAGGTATGTCGGCGAGCTCATCTCTGACTCCGAGGCCGACGTCCGGGAGGAAGACTCTTACCTCTTCGATCTGGACAACAAGGTAATGCGTGCTGAGGGCTTGGGCACACAGAGCCCATTGCCACTGTGCATCGGGGACACGTCTGTCCTGGCGGCCCCTTTCAGCGCTTGCCTCCCTGCACTCAGGGCCTGGAGGCCGTCCTCGTTGGGACCCCTGACCCTGGATGGGGACTCAAGCCTGTCCTCCTGGGGTACAGCCAGCAGTCACTGGGCGGGGTAGGGTGGGGGAGGGGAGGCTGTGTGCAGGGCCCTGCAAAGCAGCAGGAGCCCTGTGGGAGGGGGAAGGGCACGCATGGACAGGCCAGGGCTGTGTGTGCACACATGTGTGTCCCTGGTCGCTCTCCTGGGAGCCAGGACACCAGCTGCCCCGTCGGCACGCAGCCCAGCCCATCTCCCAGGGTCTTCTGTGGCCGCCGGGCACCGCCTTCCGGTCACTGCCGGTGGGCGCACAGCTCGGGGCAGCTGGGGAAGTAGAGCTTGCTGCTTAGGACTCACCCGGCGTGTGCGCGTGTCCACGCGTGTGCCGCAGGAGATGGACACTGTTTCGTGACCTCGGTGTTGAGCCCGTGTCCCTCGGTGGCTTGTTTGCTTCCCCGTGAGGTCTTCTCATGGACAGGTTTGTCCTCTGACTGTGGCCAGATCGACCCCCGTGTGCCAGCGCCGGTGGGTCTGTGAGCACGCAGCGGGCAGGCTGCGCCCAGAAGCTGTCCTTCGCCCTTCATGTTTACGCGCCGCTGTCTCCTGGGCTCAGCATGGCTGGCTGGGAAGATGGTTGTGTCGTGTGTGTGTGTGTGTCCCCCACCCCCTCCGTGTGCGTGCATGTGCTGGGCCCAGCCCTCTGCGGGCTGTCCTGGTCGGTCCTCGTGCCCTTGGCTCCTGCGAGGCCACACACCTCCCCGCGGACTCTGCAACCTCTTCTCTCCTGCCGCAGGGGCTGACTCGGTCTCCCCCACCCCAAGGCGGGCGGTGGGAGGGTTTTCTGTGGGGCCGTCTCCTGTGTCTGGTTGGGTCATTTTTCTTTCAGTGCATTTTCGACATTTTCGGGGGCTCATCTCTGTTATGAGTAGTTTTTAGTGCCTGGTTTTCGTTTTGACAGACGTCTGCACCGCCTGGGCAGTCGCCACCACACGCCAGAAAGTGGGCCATTTCCGCGGCCCCGAGTCCCCGACGCCCATCCCCGGACCCCAGTCAGCCAGCGCCGTCTGCCTCCCCTGCACGGGTTTCCTGTCGCGGCCATGGGGCGCACGCTCCTGCCTGCGGTGCCAGCCGCCTGCCGGCCGCACACCTCGTGCTGTGGGTGGCCGTGGCCCCCACTGTGGCTGCGCCAAGATGGAGTGTGGGCTGTTTCTTGATCAGAGAAACTTTGGGAGAGCAGCACAGACGTCTGAAGACGCCCAGTGAGGGGCCGTGGGCGGGGGCGGTGTGCGCAGGGGCAGGTGAGCGGCAGGCAGGCCTGCAAGTGCGGTCTGCCCAAGGACGGCGGCTGCACCACTGCTGTGTGCAGGCCATGACCAGAAGCTCCGCACAGGCCGCAGGGCTTTTACTGTGCGAGGCGCTGGGGGTCCATGGTGCGGGGAGCATCACGTCAGGTGGGGGGCGGCTGAGGTCCAGCCCACATTTGTGCAGCCCTCGAGCGTGCGAGTCCCTCGGCGGCCGCTGTGCCATCCACGTCCGTTCACAAGTCCTCCTGCGTCAGGGAGGCCTTTCCACGCAGACCTGGTGGCGAGGGGGAGACGTGGGCATCCCGGGCTGTGGTGGGACTCGGGCCTGCTTTCCTCGCACTGCCCCGCCTGCTGTTAGGGCCCGTGCGTTCGCTGCACCAAGCGTGTCTGACCAGTGACTGTCGTCTCCTTCTGATGCTCGATTGTCCCCTGACGGCCAGGGGATCCCCCTGGGGCAAGTTCTGTGCGCTCTCCGTGTGCGCCGCCTGCAGACCCTCCGCTGGTGCTCGGCTGTGCCCCTGCGACGCCGGGCCTTTTCCTCCGGCGTCCTCACTTCCTGCCGGGCGGGACCTGCAGCGTCTGAACCTGCCCTGGCGTGTTCAGTGCTGGTAGGGCCACTGGCTCTGGCCTCTGGGGGACAGGGCCCGGGTGTGCACACACTGCTAGGCGTGTTCACGCTGACGTTCCCCACGCGGAGGGAACGTCACGGGGCTTTCCGGCCCCTGGGAGTTCACGCTCACAGCTCCCACGGCCTGGGTCTCATCCCGTCGACGTGGCTTTGGGACCAGCGCCCGCCAGGCCCAGCCCGCAGTGTCTGCCCTTCTCGCCCTCCCCGCTCAGCCATGCTCGTGCGTTGTGCTCAGTTTAGCGTCTGGGGTTTGACAGCTGATTTATGTGAAGCCCTCTTGTGCTCTAACAGCGAGATTGCCTGGGAACTTCACGCTCGGAGTCCTGCTCTCTCCTGTGTCCGAGGTCTGTCACCTGCGCCCCTGCACAGGTCCCCGCATGTTGGGGACACAGGTGATGCTCCCCGTGTCCTGTTCCTGCCCTCCTGCCAGGGCAGGGGGTGCGCAGTGCCCCTCCTGCTGCCCGAGCACCACCTTGTCCACAGTGAGGCGTCAGGTCATGTCCAGCTCTGCCCTTGACCCGCGTCTCCTTGCTGAGCCATCCTCACGCGGGCGTGTCCTGGACGTTTGCTGCCCCCACACTGGGCGCTGGGGTCTGCCAGCTGCCAGCGAGCTTGCACGCAGAATTTCCACCTGCCTCTTGCTTCTATGTCTCTGCCGAGACGCCAGTCCCTGAGGGTTTCGTGCTCTGTGTCACTTTGCTGAGGACCCATAGTGATGGCCGTGAGCTCAGGGCAGGGACTGCGGGCCATCGCTGCTGTTCAGACACGTCGTCTGCTGGGTCCTCGTGGGTGGCACCGGCATTTCCGCAGCGTATCCTGTCCTCTTTGGGTGGTTTCCTTCCCTATTTCATCCTGGCTGCCTCCGGCCAGGCTCAGGGTCAGAAAGAGGCCGGTGCCGCTGAGTCAGGACCTTCCCAGCCGCTCTGTCTGGATCCCGTGTGCCAGGGTCTCCCTGGGGCCGTGGCCTGTGCTTGGTCCAGACACAGCGCCGCCCCCTCTCCCGGCCACCCTTCTGCCCCAGCCTCTGCCCTGGCTTCCTGGGTGATTTCCAGCGCAGGCCTGAGTCCTGCAGGCTCCTCCCTTCCTGCGCAGAGGCGGGGCCTGCGTCAAGGGGCTGCTCTGGGTGCGGGCGGGTCTTTGAGACCCTCCGGGAGGCGAACCTGTGGGCGAGGGCAGGTGGCCCCTCTGTGCCGGCTGGTTCTCACTTCCCTCCACGTGGCTGGGCTCTCTGCTCAGACCCCTGGGGGACCTGCCTGCAGCTCCCGGGGCGGCTTTGCAGGACTCGAACCTTCCCAGGGAACAAACTGCTGGCCAAGTGCCCGCGGCCACACCAGGCCCCGTGCTTCTGCCTTTCTCAGTCACCTCGGTGTTCCTTCTTGGGCGGGGGGTGCTGGACAGGAGTCAAGGGGTCCTGGGCCCAGGCTGCAGCCGTGGGGCAGCAGGTGTGACGGGAGTCCTCCTGCTCCGTTGTGACCCTACTATGGCTTGTGCACCCCCCCCATCCCTCGGCCCCACCTGCCCAGCGAACCCCTGCCTCTAGCCTGTCCCTCCTACTGTCACCTTTGTCTAAGGAGCCCTGTGGCCCTGTGTCCCCTCCCATGGTGCTGGAGGTGCCAGAGCTGGATGGGAAACTGTTGGTCGGTGGCATCCCCTTCGACCATCCCTGGGAACTACCGCGTCTCGTGCGCTCCCTCCGTCCCTGCAGCACCGCAACCCCCAGGCCACACCGCCCCCACTCTGGGCCACGCCTCTGCCAGCGGGTGTCCTCAAGGCCGCTCTCGCCCTGCAGGACGGGGAGCTGTACTGCATCGACGCGCGCTTCTACGGGAACGTCAGCCGCTTCATCAACCACCACTGCGAGCCCAACCTGGTGCCCGTGCGCGTGTTCATGTCCCACCAGGACCTGCGCTTCCCCAGGATCGCCTTCTTCAGCACTCGCCTGATCGAGGCCGGGGAGCAGCTGGGGTAGGTGGCACATCCTCCCCAGCTGGGGGCCGCCTGCGTGCGCGCGCGCGCGCGCACACACACACACACACACACGTGCAGCCAGACGCGGGCCCTGAAACCCGGACCCGAGAGGGGCCGCCAAGACGGGGCTGAGCGACCCATCTGGTCCCCGCAGCCTCAGCTCTGCTGTCTCCCCAGGTTCGACTATGGGCAGCGCTTCTGGGACATCAAGGGCAAGCTCTTCAGCTGCCGCTGCGGGTCCCCAAAGTGCCGGTACTCCAGCTCTGCCCTGGCCCAGCGGCAGGCCAGTGCCGCGCAGGATCCCCAGGAGGACGGCCTGCCTGACACCAGCTCCTCCAGCACCGGCTCCCGATGAGGTGCCGCCGGACGCCCCCCACACTGCGGTTTAGGGACGAGAAGCGGTCACTCGTGGCGACCAAGGGCCATGCCAGGCAGAGGCGCCGAGCCAGCCCTGCGCAGAGCGGCCCCTGGACGCTGCAGTGCGCACTGGCGTGGCCTTGTGCCTCTCTGACGGTGGCTTCGTCGTTCCCACGTTTCCCGTTGCCCCTCTGCTCCCTTGGTTCCCGTCCCACCGCTGGGCTGGTGGGCAGCATCCAGTCGGCCCAGGCGCCTTCCATGTGGCATCCGCCGAAGCCACCGTCACCTGCAAGCTGCTCAGATAGACCCATCCGCCCGCGGTTCTGGTCACCACACGTACACTGTCCCCCCACCATCTGAGAGTTTGGGCCGAGCCGCTGAAGACGGAGAAAGTGTGGGTTCGCTTTCAGAGAAACCCCGTGTCCGGTCCTCTGTCAGACCTGCCGCACGCCGCTGCTCCCGGAGCGGGCTGGTGGGTGCAGGAGCTCGGCCCGTGGACGCCCCGTGCAGCCCGCGGCCCTGGCCCTCGCCGGTGTCCGAGCCCCGTGCTGTGACGGGGAATGAACTGATTAATTGTCTACCGAACATTAGGACAACGCAAGAATAAACCACAAACCATAGACAACGGTGCTGATCCTGGTGTGGCTTCTACTCACCATGTGAAATAAATATCAACTGTACAAAGAGAACAAAGTGATTTTAGAATCAAATGCAGGAGGACTTTTTTAAGGCTAGTCTTGTAGTCTGATAAACTCGCCACCGCCCTTTGTGAGGTGGCCTGCGGGTCACACCTTTTTTTTGGCGCATACTTTTTTAAATCCTGTCATTAGTGCAGGACCAGTGGGATTTTTGTGCAACTTCTGGAACATTCATAATGCGGTCGTGTTTATTTTCTTCTGTTAAAATGTTTTTGACAGTTTTAAGAGCAGTCTTTTGGCTCAAGACCATTTCTTGTTCTGTTTTCAATGAAATCAATAAAAAAAAAAAAAGAAACACTTTAAGTGAGGACTTCGGCATGGTGTCCCGTTCCGGCGGGTTCTCAGGGCCCCTGCCCTTCCTGGGGCGTGGCGCTCACGGCCACCCTCGCCCAGGCCTGCGTGTGTATTCAGGGGTGCACGTGCCCGTGCGCGGCCAGCATGCAGGCCCAGGCAGCGTCGGGACACCCGTGGCAGCGCCAGGGGCGTCCCCAGAGTCGGACTCAGACGTGCGCTCGACGGTGACGCAGCCACTGGAGCCTCTTCTCCTGCCGTGGCTGCCGCCTGTGCAGGAGCCCTGGTAGTGTCCTCGTTCAGGGCCCGCCTCACAGAGCGGGTCACTGCCAGGCTGGTGGACGAGGCCTGGTGTACAGGACTGTCCATCCCTAGTAGACAGGGCTGACACTCTTCTTTGGGGCTTTGCAGGCCGGCGGCCTGTCCTGTGCACAGGGCGGGGGGTGGGGTAGACAGGTAACTGGAATCAGGACCCAGCCTGCTTCAAGAACCTTTGGGGTGTTAGGGTGGCCTGTCACGTGAGGGTCCCTAGCTAGGTGCCGTCATGTCAGGTCTCAGCCATTTTAAATGGGACCCCAGGGCTTGGCTTCGAGGGGCCTGATGGCAGCCCAGGGCCTGGGGCCCAGCAGTGTGTCCCCGCAACTCCAAACGTGCTGACCTAGGGGCAGGGCCCCCGGCTCCCATAGGGCACCCCCCACCGCGTCGTGCACAGCGGCCTGTGTTAGCTCTGGGGGCACGAGGAAGGGCCGGTGAGACCCACAGGGACAGATCCCAGGGGTGGCCACCTAACCCGAGTTGTTATTTCTGCGCAGGCCACACATTTCACGGCCCCAAATTTGAACAACACGAGAGACCTGGAAGGAGACCATGAAGCCTCCGTACGAGCCCCTCAACCCCGCCCGCTGGGGGCCGCGCACGTCAGCTCCTGTGCGAGGGGGTTCCCTGACTGAGGATGGGCTCCCGCCCCCGGGCGAGAGCTGCAGGGCTCAGTCCCTGCCGGCCTGCGGGTGGTGCCACGCCCAGGGACCCCGCCACGTGTGCGTGCCTCTGCAGGGAGGGCCGGCGTCGTACCTGTGTGCGTCGGGACATCCACCAGGTGCCCATCTCTGCCTCCACCGACAGGCCATGCCGGGCGCCACGCTCACCACATTTTCTGACGGTCCAGTGAAAGTGGTTCCTCACCCGCTGTTCCGCGGGTCACTGGTCACTGCTCAACCGAAGGTCCGTTTTTATCTATCGCAGACTCGCTTTTCCTGTTGTGTGAGTCGTGCTTGCTGGTCCGTGGCAGCTCTTTGCTCAGGGTGGCTCTGTGCCCAGGCCACGGAGGACGTCACGCGGGAAGGCTGCCTTGTGACTTCCGAGAGCGTGTTGCGTTTGGAAAGCGCTCCCCTCCGAGTTCGCGCTTGTTTCCAGTGTTAGCGTTCGGCTCCTGAGCCCAGGTGGGATTCGTTTGCCGTGTGGTGGGAAATAGTGTCAGTTTGCGGTTTTCAAAGTCGGGTGTGAAGCGCACGCACAGCCCGGTGAGTTCTGAGAGAGGCAGTTGCCCGTGTGACGTGTCCCTTCCCAGGATGGGGACCGTTCCCGTCACCCCAGCAGGCGTCCCCTGTTCTGACTCCTGCCGCCCAAGGCCTCTTTAATTTTCTCTCTTCTGCCGGGTGGGCAGTGGCACCTCCTGGTGCTTTTAATCTGATGTCCAGATGATGGGACTCTGGCCACGTGGGCTCCCTGCCTCTGCTCGGTGCCCGCTCGGGGAGCCGTGAGCTCTCCAGGTCCAGCTCTGTTCCCGTCCCAAGTGCCGCCCTTTATGTGTTCTCAGCACGAGTCCTTTGACAGACAGAAGCTGTGTCTCAGGCTGTGGCTTCTTGTTGGTTCCCGTAAGAGCAGACCACGTGCATTTCGACCAAATCCAGTTTTTCTCTCTTCTCTGCCGGTCTGTTTTCTCCATCCGGGCGTATCCTTGTCCATCCCACGGTTGATATGCTCCTGTTCTCTTCAAAAGCAGTCGTTGTAGATTCTATAATCTGGTCTGTGCTGCCTCTGAACTAGCTTCTGTGACCAGAGTGAGGTGGAGCCGACGCCCGGCGTCACCCGCCGTGGTCACCCAGAGTTTCCGAGGAGCCCCTCCTGGCCCGCTGACTTGCGCTGACCTGTCTTCACGCTGGAGCCTTTTGCGCTCAGCGTCAGTGACGGGCGGCCCACGGCCTCCAGCTCCGTCACAACGGAACGCGCGGCTCGGCTCTCCCCGGCCCTTTATACGAATTTCAGAGCCTGCGTTTCCACTCCCACAAAAAAAGGCTGATGGAGTTTTTTTTTTTTAAGATTTTATTCATTTATATTTAGAGAATGGGAGAGAGAGAGAGGAGAGGAACATCAGTGTGCAGTTGCCTCTCACGTGGCCTCCCCTGGGGACCTGGCCTGCAGCCCGGGCCTGTGCCCTGACTGGGGATCGAACTGGGGACTCCTCGGTTTGCAGCCTGTGCTCAATCCACTGAGCCACAGCAGCCAGGATGGCTGGTGGAATTTTTTAAAGCTTTTAAAGTCGACTTTCCCAGGGCAGGACTTACACACCATATAATGTACTCTCTTCAAGCATTTCGTGGGGTTTGACGTGAAGAGCATCTTTGTTTCCCCGGAAAGGCCCTCGCAGGCCACTGCGCCGCCCGGGGAGACGCCGACCTGCCCTGGTCATCCTAGGTAAACACCGCCTGTTCCAGAAGTTTCTGTAATTGGAGCCACACGGCACACGATGTGCTTCATCAGATCTGGTTTCACTGGCTTAACGTATAATCTTGAACTTTGAAACAAAAACAGAAAAACTGCAGGCACAGTGCAGAGGCCTTTGTCCCTGAGAGGTGCCGGCTCATCCCCCCATCCCCACAGGACGCATCACAGCCATAGCCGCAGCCGGGCCTCCGTCAGCCCCGCTCCGAGGCCCTCGGTTCAGGCCTCCGATGTCTGCCAGCCACATGTTCATGCCCTTCACGCTGTCGACGGTGAAGGCCAGTGTCCTCGCAGGAGCCCGTCCCGTTTTCAGTCACTGCTCTGGGCCCCGCGTGGGTGCTTCCGTGAGGGTGGCCGCCTGTGCCGTGCGGTCAGCGCCCGCTCCCTGTCCTTGTGCTCTCCAGGCCAATTGTTATTCTTTCTGCTTCGATTAGCCAAATGAAAGAGCGTCCCTGAGCTTCCGTTGCCACACGGCTCCATGCCTTCGCCGTGCGCCGCTCACGAACCGTGTGCTCGCAGCTGCAGTCCGTCTGAGACACTGTCACCGCCCCCAGAGGGCCCCGGGGTGCACTCCTTTCTCTCCAGGCTCCCGCCTCCCACAGCCCTGGACAACCGCTGACCTGCTTCCCGTCTGCAGAGACCTGCCTGTCTGGGTGTCTGTCACAGGGCTGTGACCTTGGGGGCGTCTCCCCCGGAGGGCAGCGGCTTTCGGGTCTGTCGTGAAGTGCCTCCACTTCCGGGCTGCGTGACATCCCGCTGTGCGGACAGGCCACTGTCTGTGCATCCCTTGTCGGGGGTGTGTGGGTGGCTTCCAGTTTTTGGCTCTTGGGATCACGCTCCCTGTGCACACCGACGTGCGCTCCCGTTTCTCTCGGATGCACCTAGAATTGAAGTCGCTGGGTCGCGTGGCAAGTCTGGGTTTAAGCTTTTCAAGAACTGCCAGACTCTTTTCCGAGCAGCTGCACAGTTTTCTGTCCCCACCGGCAGTCACAGGGCTCCTGTCCCACGCACCCCCGTCGACACTTGCCCTGTGCTTTTCGTCTGGGCCGCATCCTGGTGGCTGTGAGTGTGCCTCGCTGGGCTTGTGATTCGACTTTCACTTTTCCCGTGACTACTCAGGTCCAGCATTTCTAAAAACGTGCCTGTTCGCCATCTGCGTATCTTATTTGGAGAAACGTATTCACGTCCTTTGCCTATTTTTAAACTGAGTTACAGCTGCCCCGTGAACCACGTACAAGGTGGGGTGCCACACTCCCTGGGCAACCGGAAGTCCACGTTTGACTTCTGAGCCCCCAGATGTGACTTCTAGCAGCTGCTGGTGACCAGAAGCCTCACTGACAGCGAACAACCGATGAACGCATCTTGTCCGTCACACATGTCACACGCTGCGCTCTTCCAGGAAAGCAGAACAGATCGCAGAAGGCGTTATTAAGAAGGTCATAAGGATGAGAAAACACGTTCACAGCATTTATTGGAAAAAAGGCCCGCATGTAGGTGGCCTCGCACGGAGCAAACCGCGTTGTTTAAAGCTGGCTGTGTTTCCCTTCTAATTATTGAGTTCAAAATTTCATTTCATTTTATTTATTTATTTATAGTCCTCACCTGAGGATGTTTTATCATTGGATTTAGAGAGAGAGAGAAACATCGACGTGGCAGGGAAGCATCGATTGCTTGTGTCCCATTTGCGCCTGGGCTGGGGATCGAACCTGCAGCCTTTCGGTGAGCGGGATGAGGCTCCAACCAACTGAGCCCCCTGACCGGGGCAAGATTTTCTCTTCTTTTCTCTTTTCTTTTCAAGATTCTTTTTATTTTATTTCATTTTTAGAGAGAAGGAGAGGGAGGGCAAAAGAGAGGGAGAGAAACATCAATGTGTAGTTGCCTCTCGAGCACCCCCTACTGGGGACCTGGCCTGCAACCCAGGCACGAGCCCTGACTGGGAATCGAACCGGCGACCTTTTGCTTTGCAGGTCGGCGCTCAGCCAGCCCCCTGAGCCACAGCAGCCGGGGCTCAAAGAGTTCTCTGCGCCCCATGCCCCTTGCAGCGTCACTCACAGTCATCAAGACAAGGAGACGACTTGCGTGTCCAGCAGGGGGTGAGCGGGCACAGAACGTGGGGTCCGCATGCGCAGGGGAGGGTGTCAGTACAGCCCTAAACAGGAAGGGCGTCCTGCCACCATCCGCGCGGACGGACCGTGGGGGTGTTAGCTCCTGCGGTGGCTCAGAGGAAGACAGATGCTGTGTGCTGTCCCCCCCACACGGGTCTAAGAGTCAGGCTCCCCGCAGCGGCTGGTCAAGGGGACAAACTTGCAGTTACAAGGTGACTTCTTCTGGGCCAGGCAGCCGCAGTCAGCGCTGTGCTGTGAACTTGAACATCACAAAGAGCAGATCTGACGTCTTCTCACTACAGAGCCTAAGGTGACCATGTGAGGGAGGAAGGGGGTCATTTTGCAGTTCGCATGTAAGCTACACACAACGGCATGTGTCTGTCACATGTCCTTATGACTGCAGTGAACGGAGGGGCATCGGCAGAGGAGCTGAGAGCTCAGGCCCTGGCCTTGAACCCCGGACAGCGGACGGTTACCACGCCATCTCCAAGCACGGGCAGGACCAACCCCTGGACACTGGCGATGCCTGCAGGACCATGGGGGACGCCACGCTGCTCTGTATGACCTTCCTCAGCTGCTGGAGCCTCCCGGGGCAACCTTGGAGGCTGGAGGTGGGCTCACTGGGTGAGTGGGACAGAGCATGAGGGATGGGGGCCCTGCCAGAAAAGGGGGGGCAAGGAAAGAGGCACCACTTCCTCCGGCAGCAGGCCGTGTACCCGCTGGAGGCACTTTGTATGAGCTGCTCATTCTCCTTAACCCACCCACGTGCAGGCCCTTCTGCGGCGGGGGGGGGGGGGGGGGGGGGGGGGGGGGGGGGCGGGGAAGCTGCTCGCCAACAGGCACCTCGGTCCCCAAGGCTGGAGGTTGAATGTTGCCCGTCGTCTCCCTGGGTCTTGGCAGTGTTTGGCAGATGGCCATGCCCTGTGGACACCTGCTCCTCTCAGGGCCCTGGACACTGCTTCCTGGGCCCCCAGCCTTGCCCAGGACGCCGGCCGCTCCTTCTTAGTCTGTCCTGTGCTTGGCTCTGGCAGAGCGGAGCACCCTAGGGCCCTTTCCTCTCCCTCCAATCCAGGCAGATGTCTAGCAGCTGAGAGGTGCAGCAAAGCCTTGAGGGAGAGAACTGACCCCCGCCCCACCTCCCCTCCAACTCCTGGGCCTGCAGAAACGGGGGAGGGAGCATAACCAAGCTGGAGAGAGAGGAAGGAGGGTAGAGCGGGTGCCTGACAGGTGCGGGGACCTTCCACCTCCCCTGAGGCCTAAGCCGTTTCAGTAGGAGGGAAGCGCGGGAATGAAAGGCACCCACTCCACTCTCTGCCCAGCGCCCGCTGCGCCCCTGGAGGCCCTGCATGACCAGGAGCTGGTGTGGACTCAGCCAGATGAAGGCGGGGAGATCGAGGGGCGGGGCTGTGGGCGGGGCGCGGCGATCAAGAGCTCTGAGCGCGAATCCCCTGACCCATCTCTCCAGCAGGGACTCGCCACTGCGCATCTCTTGCCACAGCCAGTCGCCTACCTGACACCTCTCCTTGGGTGTCAAGTACAACTTCTCGGGCCCCTCTTCCCCGTCCCAGTGACCGGCACCAGCCCACAGTTGCCCAGGTCGAGAGTTGAGAGCGTCTAGTTTTTCTGTCAAGCGTCACAGCCACCACGTGAGCGGTTTGGTCAGCGCCGCAGCGGGGGTGGGGTGGGGGTGGGGGAGTGCTGTTCCCTGTCCACGCCCTCGAGGGACTCAGTTTCTGTCTGTGACACGCCTTCACCGGCACTTCCCACCCAGAGGAGCCCTGGTTTCGTCTGGGGCCACCCCACGCCTGCTCCCACTCTTGAAGCCCAGGTCTCCCCAAAGCAGCTAAGGGAGCAATGTGCGGGGGAGCTCCTGAGAAATTTCCTTCGTTATGAAAGGGTACCATATATTTACTTCTAAAAATGGGTGTCCTTTCTGCGCCTGATGCTTCCTTCCTGCTCGGGAGAGCAGTGTAAAGAGGGTACCTCGCGCTGTGGCAGCCACCTAAGGGCCAGGAGGCCGAGGCTGGGAGGAGAGACGGGGTCTGCACCGCTGGGTGGCTCCTTCATCGCTTTCTACCACGGGCGGCGAGCACCGCCGGGGAGGCCGCCAGGAGCCGGGGACTGACGGCGCGCTCGCCTCCGGGGCCCCCTAGGCGCCGGCCCGGCGGCCAGTCCCCCGCGCAGCAGCCAGGGGGAGCCTGTCAGACCGGCAGTCAGCTGACC
Source organism: Macrotus californicus (assembly GCA_007922815.1). NCBI lineage: Eukaryota > Metazoa > Chordata > Mammalia > Chiroptera > Phyllostomidae > Macrotus > Macrotus californicus. The sequence goes on from VMDR010000946.1 coordinate 26,294, forward strand.
TCTGCTCGCCGCCACTTCGTCACTCTCAGGGCTGCAAGCAGAGCCCCGTATCCTGCTTCTGCTTCCCCACGGGCACTCGGGGGCCATCCCTGAGTCTCCTGGGGCTCGGCCGTCGAGAAGCCTCCTTGCCGGTCACTCACCATCTCACTTCCTGGTTCTGCCCTTGCAGCCCGCACTGCCCCGGAGCCGCTGGTGGCATTGATGTCCTGGTGCAGGGGGAGGGACCCCTCTGTCACCCACCAGGAGTGATTCGGGGACGGCGGCTTATCCAAACGTGCACGCTGCGTGGAATGGAGTAAATGGTGGCTCGGGGCCAAAGCAGCGCGTGTGAACACCCACAACTACTTGTGGGAAAATGTGAGCCCCACCTAGGCCAGCAGGGAGCGCGGTGCCTGGCACCCGATAGGCACTCGGTGCGGACGTTGAACGGAGGGGTGGATGAGCGAACAGCACACAGGGCCCCTTTACATTTTTGTGGAATGAAAGGTGGAAGGGTGGAAACTACAAGCAGATTCTGAAGCTGATTCCGTGCGTGTTGATGGGAAGGTCTAAGGTATGACAGAGAGTGAGGGCCCCAGGCCAGGGCTGTGCGTCCTGCCCGCCAGGCCAGGGCGTTGAAAGCATCGACCACAAGGATGTTGAAGACAAGGACAGGGTGGGAAGACAGGGCCCAGGAGCCTGATCTTGGAAGAGGCCGGTGGTCCAAAGCAGGGGCGGGTGGTCAGGTGGCGGTTAAGAGGGAGGGGAGCCGACGATGTGGCCACTGGGAGGTGGAAAGAAACCTGGGAACCAGGGGCCTACCCTCCCCCATTTGGGCTGGAGTATTACTCGGCTGGTGATGCCTTCTAAGGTGGGGGTGGGGCAGGTCAGAAGGGTCCGCTAGGGCCGCTCGGCACCGCCGTCGAGGACTCCCGGCCCCGCCCAACTCCGGGCCACAACCGCTCAGTTCAGCATCTGGCCAGCGCCCAGCCCGGGCACAATCCCGACGCACCAAGGGAGCCCGCTTACCGCGCCCGCCCAGTCCTTGGGGCGCAGCCGGGGAGGACCCAGGGGCCCAGGCGCAGCCCCGAAGGCTGGCGACGGGGACAGGGCGGGGGCGGCTGGCTGGGGGCGGGGCGGGCAGGATCCGGGCGGGCGGGCCGGCGCGGATTGGCCGGGCACCGCCATGTGACCGGCCCCTTATAGGGCGTGGTGCGGGCGGCGGAGTCGGGTGCGGCGGCTGCCGGGCCGGGCGAGGTCCGGTGTGGGTCCGGCAGCTCCGTGGCTGCTCCGCTCTGAGCGCCTGGCGCGCCCCGCGGTCTCCCTGTCGGGGCCGCCGGGCGGGGGATGCGCGCGGCGCCCGGGAACCATGGTCCGCTTCGGGGACGAGCTGGGCGGCCGCTATGGGGGCACCGGCGGCGGGGAGCGGGCCCGGGGCGGCGGGGCCGGCAGCGCGGGCGGCCCTGGCCCGGGGGGTCTGCAGCCGGGCCAGCGGGTCCTCTACAAGCAGTCGATCGCGCAGCGCGCGCGCACCATGGCGCTGTACAACCCCATCCCGGTCAAGCAGAACTGCTTCACCGTCAACCGCTCGCTCTTCGTCTTCAGCGAGGACAACGTCGTCCGCAAATACGCCAAGCGCATCACCGAGTGGCCATATCCTGCTGGGGACCGGGCCGGGAGGGGGGCCTCCCGGGCGCGCAGGCACGGAGACCGGGCACAGTGTCCGGCGTCCATTGCCCGCCGGGTGTGGGAGGGGCGGCTGGGCCGGGGCCGGGGTGGGTCGCGTGCGGCGCCCAGTGGCCATCTTTCTGGGGCCAGGAGGAGGGTGCGACCCGGAGACGGCACGGCAAGGAGGGGGCGGGGCGGGGCTCCAGGGCCCCTCTCCGCGCGCCGCGGGTGCGTGTGTGTGCACGGGCGTGTGCGCGCGCGCGCGCGCGTGCCTGCATGCTCGTGGTGGCAGCGGCTGCGGGAGGAGCGGGGCGTACGCTGGAGGAGCCCCCTGGCCGGCCCCGGAGTCGTTCCTTGGCTCGCTCGGTCCAGACGCAGAGCGCACAGCCGCCCCAGAGGGCACCTGAGGGCGAAGCCGGGTCCGTGTAGGTGGGAGCCCGGCGTGGCACGAGCTCGTGCGCGTGCCTGGCTGCAGGTGCGGGCTCGTGTGTGTGCAGGCAGGACGTGAACCCTGCGCTGCGCGTGCGTGCGTTCGGGGCTCTCGGGACAGGCATGTTCACGAGCCTGTGTAGCTACATGTGGCTGTGTCTTTAGGTGGGAGTGCGCCTGCGCGGGGTCCCTCCTCGGGCCTCGTGCAGGGGGCGCACCACCCCCTCCTCTGGGGGCGCGAGGCGGGCGGGGCCTGATGGCGCTGTCCGCGGTGCTGACGGCCACAGGGACGTGCGGACAGACGGGCGGCCACGACTGCTGAGGCCCCTCCAGGTGGCCCCTAGAGAGGAGGGTGGGAGGCAGGGGTGGGCTCCGTCCGGACGGGTCATAGGCCCTTGGAGGCCGCCCGGCGTCTGCTGCGCTGCTGCTGGCCGCCGGCCTCTGCGCCTCCCCTCCCCCTGACGCCTCCTGGCCAGTCCTTAACCCACGCACTCCTTTCGAGTACATGATCCTGGCCACCATCATCGCCAACTGCATCGTGCTGGCCCTGGAGCAGCACCTCCCTGATGGCGACAAGACACCCATGTCCGAGCGGCTGGTGAGTGCACTGGTGGCCGCCTGTCTGATTCCAGGCCCTCTACGATCTGTGGCAGCGCACCTCCCCTTCAGCTAGACCGGGCTGACTCTTCCCTGAAGGGGCAAGACGACCGGAGCAGCCAGGTCAGCCCCTGATGGGGCGGGGGGCTGCTCGGCCTGTGCCTCCAGCCACCCTCCACCCCAAAGGGCCACCCACCTCCGGCCTTAAGGCTTTGTGAGCTAAGAACTGACAACTAAACCTGGCGTGTGTGGGGGTGGGGAGCTCTTCCTAGAGGCCTGGGGCCAGGAGTGTCAGGCTCTGAGGGCCCTGATGGCTTCTGCCCTGTGTGCCACCCTGGGTTGGTCAGCCTCTCCTTCAGAACTGTCTTCCTGGCTTGGAGTCGCTTCCCTGGGGGGCTGCTCCAGGCCTTCTTCCAAAACATCCTGCATGGTGTCCACCCATTGCTGCCATGTGCTCCCGGACCCCTGCTGAGGCACAGGGCTGGTGCCAGGGCGGGGTCTTCTCTGGAAGGGCTGGGGATGCTGGAGGGGTGAGGCTTGTGTGGTGAGCCACAGGCCAAGGTGAGGCCATGTGCCCTGGCCCCCAGCCCCCTCAGCCACCTGGGCCCTTGACATGGGCAGGGGAGGGGTCTGGAGAGGGAGCCGCCGGGGCCTCTGCCCCAACATTCGGCAGGTGACTGGTCCTCCCCAAGCCTCTTTCCATGACCTCAGTGGAGATGAGCAGTCACAACACGGCCTGGGCTCTGGACCTCCCTGCTCCCCCTGCCACAGGCCCCGTGATGGGAGGGGTCCGTGAGGCCACCCTGGGGTGCTCACAGTCAGCAGGGCACCAGGGGAAGGCAGGGAAGGGGGCAGCCAGGGTGGGAGGCTGGGGGTGTGCTCTTGGAGCGTGAAGGGCAGCACGGGCCCACCCCCAGTGGGATGGGGTGAGTCTCTGCTGAGTCTCTCCCGGGTGTGGGGCTGGGTAGGGCCCCTTGCCCGCTGTGTGCTGGTGCTGAGCACCCTCCTGGAGGGCAGAGATGAGGGGGAAAGTCAGAGGGAATGGGTGATTCCTGCATGGAGTCTCAGAGGCCAGGCCCCAGGTCCTCCCGATCATGTCCCCGAGGAAGTGTGGCTGGGGTAGGGCCGGAGAGAAGCAAGCCAGGTGGCAGGCAGGCTTGTGGGCCAGCTGGGCATGCAGCCAAGTCCGAGCTCCTGCCTCTGGCCCGGGAGGGCTGGCTGGCGGCGATGGGCGTGGGCCCACTGCAAGGGCTGGGGGCTGAGCCTGGGCCTGGCCTGAGGCCTGAGGAAGGCTTGGCTGACCCCAACCCTGCGTGCTGGCCCCTTGGCTAGATGGAAGCTGGGCCTGGAGAGGTGGTGGAGGCTGGTTCTGGGTCTGGCTTGGAGGCTGGTGCTGCCGCCTGGGGATTGGCCGGGGCTGGGGGAGCAGGGCAGCCTGGGCTGTGGGGGCCTCCATGGTGACTTGTCTTGGGGGCTCTGCTTCCTGCCCACCCACCACCTGCCGAGCAGCCTTCAGTGGGACTCTCACTTGCAGGGCCACCAACCTTTCTCACTGGCCAGTGCCCAACCATTTGGTCAAGGGTGGAGCTGGGGAAGAGCAGTGAGTCCAGGGGGCAAGGTGGCGCCTGGATCCCCCCACAGGCCTGCCCTTCTGTCTGCCCAGAAGCTTTCTGGGAAGATCCGTCTGCAGGGCCCCGCAGCTCCCCTGGGGCAGGAGGGGTGAGGGGGACATCCAGCCCCACTAGTCCAGAAGCCTGGGGGCAGAGTCTGGTTCTGTCATGAGTCAGCATCATGGTGGCAGGAAGGGGAAGCTGGGCTGTGATGGACAGTCCATGCAGGGAGGCCGGTCAGCTGTAAGCTGGGGAAGCCGGGCTGAGGGCTCGATGGGGTGGGGCCCTCAGGGCCAGGCTTCCTGGGAGAGGAAGGCGCAGGCTGCCGTGCTGGGTGGGAGCTGGCAGAGCCGCCTGGGGCCACCTGCCCCCACTGCCCTGCAGCCCCAGCCCTGCCCCCTGCCTGCTCTCGTGCAGCAGAGCTGGTGTGCAGGCGCCTGAGGGCTGCACCCGGCCGTCCCGTGCTGGCCTCCCTGTGCATCTGCCCCTTTGCCAGCTCCCGGCTCACCTGCCCCCAGGCGCCCTCTGTCACCTCCATGGCCACCAACCACACCCTCTGTGTGCCCACATGGTGTCCTCCCCAGCTGGGCTCTGTGGACTCGTCCCCTTCTTGCTCAATACCGGAGGGCCTGGCTTGGCCTGCTGGGCTGAGTGACGTGCGGCCGGGGCGGAGGGAGGGTTGCTGCGATGACCCGCTCCATTCCTGTGTCCACGCCGCTCCGTCCGGCGGCAAAGCCTTTCCTGTGGCCGGCCGGCCGGCCGGACACCTCCCCTGCGCAGACTCCCTCCGCCTGGCTCTAGTGCTCCCGAGGGCTGTGTGTGTCAATTACCCAGAACACTAGTGTCCCTGAACAAGCGGGTCCTGGCCCGGACTCCCTGCAGCCGGGGTGTCGACCTCGGGAGCCCAGGTTCCGGCCCCAGTGGCCTCGGATAGGCCACGAGTGTCCGGCCCAGGCCCTCGGTCTCTCTGAGCCTCAGCTCCTTTGGGGTGGGGGACAATCGTACTTCATGGCGGGCGTTGGCAGGAAAAACCCGGGAGTGCAAGTGCTGGGTGATTGACGCCTCCCCTGCTGGGGGCGACCCAGCCCTTCCCGTGGGGACTGGGGTGTGGAGGGGCTGCGGCGGCTCGGCGGCTGTAGCCAGGCCGTGGCGACCAGCGCTGTGCTCTCCTCAGGACGACACGGAGCCGTACTTCATCGGCATCTTCTGCTTCGAGGCTGGGATCAAGATCATCGCCCTGGGCTTCGTGCTGCACAAGGGCTCCTACCTGCGCAATGGCTGGAACGTCATGGACTTTGTGGTGGTCCTCACGGGGTAGGTGGCCTGGGGTGCGCCCCACCCGAGGTGGCTGGTGTGGCTGCAGGGGGCTGCATGTGAGGAAATCTCTGCTGGCCGCCCGTGTGGGACCCGGAGGTGACCGTGCTGTAGGCCTCGCCTGAGGAGCTGCCTCTCAAGGACCTGCCCTCAGGTGAAGCTCACTGATGGAGTCATGGGCGGGGCCGCTGATTCTGGGGCCAGGTCACCATGGGGATAGGATTTCCAGGGCAGGGGGTGGTCTGGGCCTCCGAGGCAGTGTGTCCGTGGGTTGGAGCCGTCTCCTGCCCGAGGAAGTCAGCTGCAAAGGTCTCCCTGAGCCCTGGGGCTTGGCCAGGCTGTGCACGTGGCTCCTGGGAGCTGCCCATCACTTCCCTCTTGCCGGGGGCCTGACAACGGCCCACAGCAGCCGGCACTCTCAGAACTTGTCTGGGGGGTGGGCTGGGGCAGAGTGCCCTGCCCTCCCTCACTGAACCCCCACCCTTCGGGGCCCCAGTGTCCCCATGTGCCTGATGGGTGCCGTGGGGCCCCTGCCCTGCTTCTTTGCCCAGTGGGCAAGGGCAGGGCTGACTGAGCTCTTGCTTGAGTTCGGGGTGGGGGGTGAGTGCCCGGGGAGTTTGCAGCACAGACCTGTCTGCACGGCCCCGTGGGCCCCACCCTGTGCCAGGGACTCTGGTCTGTTCTTCCCCAGAGCCTGGTGGTCCCGGGAGACTCAGGGTCCAGGTGTGGCCAAGTGGGCCCCATGTAGCCCAGAGCACAGGCCAGTGTGAGGGGAGATGAGAGGTGCCTCTGGGTGCTCCCACCTCATGCTCCCCTCGGTTTTTGGGCCTGTGACGCCAGCATTGATGGTACTGGGCTTGTGGCACAGACCTCTGTCCCACTGATGACGAGTGGGGGTGGGGCGGGCAGGCACTGCGGGGGAGGGGGGTCGGGGGTCGGGGAGTATCACTGTTTACTTCTCTCTCCCTCCCTCTGGACGTGAGTCCCTGAGGGCAAGAACAGCATCTTATTTTCCAGGGTGTCCCCAGAGCCTAGTGTGGGGCACGCTCCCAGGAGGGGCCAGGGGTATCTGCAAATGAGCGATTATTGAAGTGCTGAGGGGCGGGGCGGGGCCTGGGGGGGCGGGGCCGGCTGAGCGTGCAGTGCGCTGTCCGTGGTGCTGAGCGGCGAGCGGCTCAGGGTGAGGCGGGGAGTCAGCCCACACCCATCCCTTAGCAGGACCCCTGGGTCTTCCACAAGTACGTCCTGACCCCAGGCCCAGGGAGCCTGGGTCCCTCGGTGGGGCTGGGAGAGACCTCCCAAGGGTGCCCCTGGGCCACCCTCCCTTGCGTGGTGACCACACTCCCGGGCGGGCTCCCCGTCCTGGGAGCCCCAGTGAGAGGGCCTCAAGGGTCCCCCAACTCCAGCCCTGCAGGCCCCTCCCTCTGCCCTTCTTTGCTCTGTCTCCCCACCTCTCTGTCTTCTGTCCTCTTCTTCAGGTGAGCTGCGCTCCCTTCTCTGTCCCTGACTCCCTCCCGGCTGCCCTCCATCTGCCCTGCTTTCTTCTCCCTGGGCCTCCGCCTCTGTCTGCACTTCTCTCTCTCTCTGTGTCCATTTCTGCTCTTCTGCTCTTTCTCTCGTTCCTCCTGTTTCTCTTTTCTGCCTTGTTTGAGTCTCTCGTCTGGGCCTGGAGGCCCCACGTTCTCCATCTTCAGGAGCCGGCACCCACCTCTCTGTCCTGCCCTCATCCCTGGAGCCGGTGCTGGGTTGGGAGGGGGATGCCCAGTAGGGAGGGTGGGGTGTCCTGTGGGGGTTCACACGCTGGCCCAGGGTTATGGGAGGCTCCCCCGGCTCCTTGTGCAGCACACAGGACTCGCAAACCTGTGCGCGTGCGCACATGTGCCCGCATGTGTGTGCACATGGGCACATGTGCCTGGGCGGTTGTGTACACGTGCGGATGCCTCTGTGTGTGTGTGCCTGCATTCACATGTGGGCAAGCATGTATGTGTATGCCTATGGGGCAGGCACACACATGTGCATACATGTTAGTGCATATGTGTGCATGGGCCAGTGGGTGTGCGTGCATGCACATGTGTGGGGGGGGGTCGGGTGTGCATGCCTGTGAATGTCAGGGAGAGGCCCTGGGTCCTTTTTGGGGTGAGTGGTAGCTGGTGGGGAATCAGGGAAGAGCCCTAACTCTGATCCCTCCTGAGCTGAGGTCCCTGTGGGCAGCCATCCAGGGGGCCTGTTATTTCTTGTTACTTAGTTGTTTTAATTAGAGTTAGCTTAATTGGTGCCCAGAGGGCTGCAGGCCCTGGTGGGTGGGGAGAGGCCCTTGCGGGGGCCACCTGCTGCCTGGCAAAGCCCTGCACACCCCCAGAGTCCAGCTGGGGTCTCCTGCTTCTGGGGCCAGTCTGCAGGTCATGGGAGTGCCCCAGCCCAGCATTGGGGAGCCTCTCAGCCTCTTCGCCTGCTCACTTGTGAACTGAGCCTGGGTGGACCCTGGGCCTTGGGGTGGGGGCACAGCCCCTTGTCCTGGCTCCCTGGGAGTGAGCCGAGGGCCGGTCCTGCCTGCTGTCCTTCCATCCCCACTCCATCCATGTGTCTGTCTAACTACCTCAGCCGCCCCCCACATGGCTCATTTGTTAATTGAGCATTTGTTCAGGATTCATTGAGTGTCTGCCGGTGCTGAGCACGCCGTAGGAATGGCACCGCGCCGCCCTGGGCTTGGGGGTACATGTGCCCCCGTCCCCACTGGTTTTTCTCGGTGCACATTTATCACTTCATGTCTGTCTCCCTCTGCCCTGCCCGACCTTGTTCTCCATGGCTCTGTCGGGGGCTTGGTGTGTCCTGAGGCCACCCCATACGTGAGCGCCAGGCTTCCTCTGTCCCACAGAAAAGGGGCAAGGAGGGCAAGGCAGGCTGGAGTTGTCCCTGCCAGGACGCAGGTGCAGTGATGGCCCTGGGCAATGGGGGGTGAGAAGAAGCCACCAGGCTGAGCAGAGACCCAGCAGGCACTTCTCAGGATGAGGGGGATGGAGGGTGAGCAGGGTGGTCAGCAGGGCGAGTGGGTCCTGGACCCTGGGGTGGGGGCAGCCCCTCTGTGGTGCGGGGAGACTTGCAGCCACGCAGGGTGGGGACCAGGGGCCCTGCAGCCCTGAGGGCAGAAGGTGGAGGGGTGGTGGGTTTACTGGAGGCTGCAACCTGAGTGCTGCTGGGCTGGTCCAGGATCCAAGGACTCGTGGGTGGCTAGACAGAGTCCTGGAGGTGAGGTGCATGCCCCAGGAGCTCAGGCCCCTCTATGTATGACAGAGGGGACGGCAGGCCAGGGGGAGTGCTGGGTGTGCACTGGGAGAAAGAAGGGATGGTGCACTCACATCCCCAGCCCACTGGATCTGACCACCCGGTATGTCCTTCTGGCACCAGCTCCCCACCAACCTACTGCGGTTCCCTCAGAAACCCTTGCCTCACCCTTTGGTCCTGAGGGGCTGATTCCCTGAACCCCGAAGTCCTGAGCAGCCCCACCCCATCCTGGCCCTGGCCTGGGGCTCTTCTTCCTAGTCCTTGGGGACAGCAGAGGGATGTGTCCCAGCTCAGGCAGGTGGGGCCCCAAGGAGACATTTCCAGCCGCACTTCTTGTTTCACTCCAAATTAAACTGGAGTCTCTTTCCAGGACGTGTAATTAGAGCTGAGAGGCCCCCCCTACCCTCCCCGCCGGGGGCCTCCTGGGGTGGGAGGGCGCTTGCAGCTGCTCAGCTGGAAGGAAGTCAAGCAGAGAGGCTGTGGGCTGGGACACTGGCTGGGATGGGCCAGTGGGGGGACCAGGGACCTCACACCTGAGTGTGGGGTGACTCTGTGTCCAAGGGACAAGACACAACCTGTCTCAGTGACCAGAGACACATGGGCTGACCAAGCGTCAGCCCTCCAGCGGTGCCACGTTCGGCCACTGGAGCCATTGCATGCCCACCCTTCCTCTGTCCTGTGACTGTGGTCCTGCTGGGGGGTCTCTGTGCCCGTCGGGTGGGGGTTTGCTGGTCTTCTCTCTTGGCCCTACCTGAGGCTTGAAACAACCTCTCCGACATGTGGCTGAGACCAGGGTGTGTGGGCAGAGTTCAAAAAGGGCCCTGGAGCAGAAGAGGGAGGCTGTCAGGGCCTCGTTACTGGGGGTCTGAGTGAGGTTGGGGTCCCTGCAGGCGGCGTCCATGGGGCACCACTGGTGGTCCAGGAGGGCTGGCGGGTAGCTGAGAACCCCACCCCTGGGGTGGGCAGGAGACTGGCTAGGTGGAGCCACCCTGTGCCTAACCCCCGGGCGCCTCCCTCCAACCAGGCCTGGGGCCCTGTTATGGAACCCCCAGAGGGAGGTGGGCAGAGTGGAAATACCCAGCTGGGTATTTATAGACCACCCACTCTGGCCCTCGCCCTGTGTCTCCTGTTTTAGAATCACTTACTCTCTCCTGCGGGGGAGCCACAGCCATACCCGTCCTGGGCACTGGCTGCAGACCCCACCCCGTGCCCCACCACAGCCCCCACCTGTCCCAGAGGCCTGGTGCGCCTGGGCAGGAGGGACCCAAACTGCTGGCCTCAGGCCTGAGCCTCTGGCCCTGGGGTGTCCCCAAGGCGGGCTGGGTCCACTCCCGGGCTGCATGGTCCCACGTGGGTGAGGAGGGGTATGGGGGTCGCTGGGCAGAGTGGCAGCCAGTGTGCAGATGCTTGGGGTGCAGCCACCTGACCCGACAACCCCTTGGGAGTGTTGGCCCAGTTCTCTGCAGCCTGCCCGCATCACAGGCCCCCTGGGATGGGACACCTGGTGGGGAGGGAGGAAGGTTTCACTGGACCCTGAGGACCTTCTGTCATCCTCGGGGCCTGGGCTGCTTGTCTCCAAGGCAGGTGTGGTCCCCGGGGCTCTGTGGGGGCTGGGCTGGGTGATCTGTTCTACACTCATTTGTCTGGGTGCCTGGGGCCCTGTTCCTGCTCACAGCTGAGGTCTGCGGTGCCCCAGGGTCCACAGGTACTGCCCATTGGTCTCGGAGCTGCTCGGGGACAGTCCTGAGCAGCTGACTTCTGAGCTGGAGGGAGTTCAGCCAGACCACTGTGGCCACTGAGATTCTGAGAGAGCCTTGAAGCCAGATTCAGGGAGTCTCAGCCCAGCCCACCCCGTTACGTGGGAGGAGTGTGTGGGAGGGGGTGGTGGGGGTTGGGATGGTGGGTGGGGCAGCCAACCACTCCTGGGCTGTGGTCGCTCCTGGGCCATCTTCTGGGGGTGCGTTGTGGGGGGGCGCTGCAGAGTCCTCTGCTCCTCTCCTTCTTGGGTCTGTAGCTGGTGGGATGAAGGAGAATGGGCGCATAGACTCATAGCCTAAATTAGTTTCCAGCTTGTAAGGAGCTTTTACATAGAAGTACACGTTGCCACTTGCTTTGATGAAACCCTTGGGGGCTGCAGCACGTCCATCAGATCTGGAGGGCCCCTACAGAGGGGCTGGGCCCGTGCGCTGGGGGTAGCCCCTCTGGGCTCAGGCTGGGTGCTGTCTCCCAGGGCCCACAGGGTGCAGGCCTGGCCCCCTCCCCGTGGGTCTTGTGGTTGGTGCACTTGCCGAGGTCACAGGAAGCCAAGTCCATGCTTGTGGGGGCAGGACCCTTCGCCCAGGGCTGCGGACATGCCTGCAGCTGCAGGGCGGGGCCCCTGGGCTTGGAGCCTGTCTTGCTGCTGAACTCCAGGCTGTGCCCTCAACCCCCAGCTCCAGGTGAGAATGGTTGTGGTGTCTTCTGGTGACTTGGCCTTGAGGGGTGGGGCACAGGTACAGGGAGGGAGCCTCCCCTCTAGCTCTGCCCCCTGGGTGTGCTGTCTGTCAACTGCCCACCAGCATGTCCCTGGGGAGCCAGAGCCTGGGCCGGCCCTGCCCTGTCTGTTCGGCCCTGGCTCCCTAGGCCTGTGGGGTTTGTGGCTCCACCACCCTCCCTCCCCTGCCCCTGCCCTGCTGGCCCCTCCTCACCCTTCCCCACCCTGGGAACCCTCCCTGCTCTGGCTGGCTCCCCAGCATCCCTGCTTCTTTTCGGTGAACTGGCTCCCTGGAGGCCGCCATGACAGAAGGCCCCGTCAGGGGCTCACACCACGGATATGTGCTATCTCACTTCTGGAAGCGGGTGGTCTGAGATCAAGGTGGCCACAGGGCTGGTTTTGGTGACACTGCCTTCCCACTGTGGTGTCACAGCTCCGGGCTCTTCCTGTCCTCGGGGATACCAGCCGTGCTGGGTTGGGTCCACCGTAGGACCTCCTTCGGGGCCTGTCTCCGAATGTAGTCCCACCGGGGGCTGGTGCTCCTGCTGCAGCTGCAGGACGAGCTTCTTGGGACCCGTCAGCATTACACCCAGTCCCCAGGCTGCAGCCGGTGCTCCCCATGCCTGTGTGGGCCCTGTGTCCACCCCCAGGGCTCAGGGTGGCGATGTGACTAACCCCAGGTCCCGCCTGTCTGTGTTGTGGGTCGCTGTTAGCTATAATCCAGCATCTTCCTCCCCCTCTTGCCCTTCTTCTGACCCCGGGTCCTTTGTCTTTCCTCCCAGTCCCCAGCCTCTGGGTCTGATGATGTCACAGCAGCACCAGTAGATGAGCTCTTAGGGTGGGCTGAGCCAGGCCTCCCTCGCTCACTGGATCAGCACATGGGTGGGGTCCCCTGGGCGTGGAGCAGCCCTCTGTCTGGGGGGTAGTCCCTGAGGAACCTGCAGCGTGTCCTCCCACTCTGCCTGAGGGACCCCCCCCCAGCACCTGCTGTCTGGGGATCTCGTTCTAGGAATGCAGTGTGGGGGCTGGGTGGCCTCTGCAATGGGCCTTTTCTCATCACCTGATCCTCATTCGATTCAGCGTTTCCCTGGGGATGGGGGCTGAGGCCCAGAAGTCCCTGCAGGGCCAGACCTGCAGGCACACCCAGCAGGGCGGCCTGGCTACCACCAGCTGCCCTCCATCCCTGACTGTGTAGCGGGGTGGGGGGGCAGGGGCTGGACCCTGCACCGTCTTCAAGGAGGGCTTTCCTCCCTGGGTGGGGCATTCACCTCTGTGCTGACTCAGGAAGGGGGTGCAGGGGCCCACAGAGGCTCCAGGTCTTCACCAGAGCTGGCAGTTACAGGGGAGCAGGCAGGCCCAGCTCCGGACACGTGAATAGGTAAGTACGAGTCAGAGCTACTCTGACATTTTGCTGGCTTTTGTTTGTCTTTTTCTTTTTAATCCTCAACCGAGGACATAGTTTTTCTATTGCTTTAGAGACAGAGGAAGGGAAAGAGGAACTACGATTGGTTGCCTCCCGTATGCGCCCGAACCGGGGATTGAACCCTCAACCTTTGGGTTATCGGGACGATGCTCCAACCAACTGAGCCACTTTGGCCGGGCCCAGCTGCTGCTCTAATCTGATAATCCCACAACCACCTGAGCTAAATGTTGCTGTGAAACCCCCCCCTTGTGAAACAGTGAGCATTTTATTGTGAGCTCATTGTCGGTTCACGAGATACGGAAAGTGCCGGCCTGGGAAACTGGCGTGGCAGCCCGGCCGAGCCCTCCCCTGCGCCTCCCTGCAGCCCTGTCCCTCCCGCACCCCAGCGCGGGCTGTTCTCCACGTGCGTGATTTGTTGTTCAAAGGACGTTGATGGGAATGGGGCCGCGCCTTTGGGGGCTGCTCTGCTCGCTGCACACGCATTGGAAGGAGGCAGGGGCTCTTGGAATTACGGGCGTTTCTGCTGCTGAGCAGTGCTGTCCGCGTCCAGGCCACTTTGTTTGACCGTCGTCCCCTGTTCAGGGGCATCTGGGTGGCTTCCAGTTCTCGAGACCTCACGAACAAAGCCGCCCCACACGCCTGCGTGCGGGGAGTTGTGAGTGTGCTTCCGATCCACCAGCGACGTTGCTGGACCGGGTGGCAGCTGTACGTTGGCGTTTAAAGGAACCGCGAGGCTGGTGTCCGGAGTGGCTGCGGCCCTTCCCGCGGCCGGCCCTGGGCGCTGTCCCCCCGAGCTCATTTTCGGTCTCCTGTGTGTGTGTGGTGGGCGTCCTGTGGCGGCGATGCCCGCCCTGTAGTGCTCGGGAGGCCGGGCCGTCTCTGGGCATGACTCCTCTGCCTGCTGTCTGTCCGTCTGTTCCGAGTGCTGCTTCGTGAGCTCCGCTCGCGTTCCGATCGGCCTCCTCACTCCATTTTCGAGTTTCCAGTGGTCACAGTCAAGATCTTTCCCCAGTTTTTGGCTTTCAGACTGCGGTCTGTCCTGCTGTGGGTTCCTGGAGCTCATCGCGTTTGGGATTCACTCAGCCTCTCGAGCCTGTGGGTTTTAGTCTCTTGCCTGATTCGGAAAGTTTTCAGCGGCTGCGTATTTGGGGCCTCTCGGCACCCCCTTCTGGACCTCGCAGTCCCCGGCTCTGACTCGCCGGCCCTGGCGACCCCTGCCTCTCACTCCGGCCTCGTTTTCCCTGCGGCCACGGGCTCTTTCCTCGCTTCCCTCTGCTGCTGGGGGCCACGGTCCTCTTAGCTCTTCTCTTGGCTGTTCTGTTTTTCAGTCGTAAAGCTGCCACAAGGTGCTTCTTGCTGTCTTGTGTGTCTCAGGGGAGGGTTTCTGTCTGTCCCGAGCGCAGCACCAGCTGTTTGTGGAAGACTTCTCATCAGAACAGGTGGGTGGTCTGACCCCTCTGACACCTCAGGGTGGGGCGGCCGTCACCGAGGGTCATGGGCTTTCGGGTCTCCATGGCGTTCCGAGTGAGTTTTGGTTGAAACCTGGACATTTTCACTTATTTTCTGAGACTGTTTGTTATTTAAGCCTCTTTTAGCTGAGTCTCTGGTCCTGACCCTTAAGGGGGACCAGGGCTCTGCCTTGCCCTGTGCGGGGGGAGGGGCCGGGAGAAGGACCCCTCGGAGCAGGGGCCGCGACACTTCTGTGTGCTGGGGGTCACTGTGCGGGCGCCGGGCTGTGACCTGAGCATGGTTCCCGGCCTCTGCATGGTCCTCTGTAAGACGGGCTGCCAGTGCTGACCTTGGCCCCGGCGAAGCCCTGGAGGGCAGCAGAGACCGTGGGGTTCTGTCTGGGTGGTGTGTGCAAGCTGCCCTCTGGCAGGCGTGTGCTCGGGCACAGGGGCCTGCACAGGCCAGGCTGGCCCGTCTCCAGCCTGGGGTCTCCGGCCTGCTCCAGTGCAGGAGAGCCTGCCAGGGCCCCGGGCCCGTGCTCTAGCTCAGCCTGTGGGGGTGGGGAGGCTGAGACCCACAGGCTGTCTCCATGGCAATGCCAGCAGCCTCCTGGGCCAGAAGCAGCACCTGGAAAGTCGGTGACAAAGCAGTTCCTGGCGACTGTGCCGGTGCTGGTGCTACCCCTCAGCTCCCATCTCCTGGGCAGGGCCCGGTGGGCTGGCACCCCGGGTGCAGCCCTGGCCTGGAGGCCCCTCAGCCGTACGGTGTGAGCAGGGCTGGGTGTGCGCTGCGGAGGCCTCTTCTGGGCAGAGCAGAGCATAAGGAGTAGGGTGTCCTGGGCAGCTGGTGACATGTGGTCACCCTGTCACCTGTCTGCTCCTTTGTGGGACACATGGAGCCAGAGCCTCGAGAGCCACTGGCTGGGCCCAGGGAGGGCAGAGGGTGCCCCCCGCACCCGTCATAAAAGAGGGTGACCAGTGCCTTCTCCCCAGGGATCAGTGTGAGGATTCAGTGCAAGGACGGGGCCCTCTCAGGCTGCCATTGCTGGCCCCTGTGGTGGTCCTGGCTGCCCCCAAGTAGTTCCAGAGCACATGCAAATGGGCTTGAGGACTGCTGGGCCCATGTGGTCTGTGCTGCACCCCCCTAGGCTCTGCATGGACCCCTTGAGGGGTGGTGCAGGAGGGAAGGATCCTCTCCCCCAGACGGGCAGCAAGCAGGAGGGGAAGGGGCAGGGACAGGTAGGTCACCTCCAGGTGCGGGGGGCCTGGGTTAGGGTTGATGGGAGCAGCCAGGGGTTCCTCTGGTCTTGTCACTTTTTCACAGACAAATACTGGCCATGGGTTCCTGGTCACCTCTGGCATTTTCAGAAATGCATGGCTGGCAGGGGTGTGTGGCCGGGCTGGGAAGGCTGGGAGGTGACCCGGAGGCTCCTGTACCAACAGCTGATGACGTGTGGGACCCTGAATCTGGGGGCTGCAGGTGAGATCTAGGGTCAGAGTTCAGGGAGCCAGGTGGTGGCTGCAGCTGTGCGGGAGCACACCCTCCACCGTGGGTGCGGGTGTGGGATGGCACTGGCCACCTGTCCACCATGTGTCTGCGTGTCTGTGTGTGCTTGTGGCCAGTGGCTCCTGTTCTTGTCTACACGCAGGCTCATGTGCCTGTGGTGCTGTGTGCCTGAGCGTGTGTCCCCATGTCCATGTGTGGAGCGCGGGCTCTGGGCCACCGGGCCTGGGTGGACAGTAGTCACCAGCCGGGTGTGTGCGCTCTGGGCTGCATGTTTTATGTAGCTGTAATCATAATTCCCGTAAAACCTCGCGTTTTACCTTTTCCTTTTTGTCTAGCAGTGCGTCGAGGTGAAACTCACATGCCATAGTGGTCCTTCCTGCACCATGCGCTGCTCCGGGGTTTTCGGTCCGCAGAGCTGCATGGCCACCACAGCCTGACCACAGAACATGTCCGTTATCCCCCCAAGAAGCCCGCAGCCGTGCGCAGTCCCACCCCCCGCCCCAGGCCCCCCCATGCCTGCCAGCCCTGGCCCCAGGCCCCCAGGCCCCGGCCACCAGCGCCCCACTTCCTGTGTCTGTGGAGGTGTCTGTCTGGACCCTCGGCACACACGCGTCACACAGGAAGAGGCCCTTTGCGCCTGGCTTCTCACGAAACGTGATGCTCTTTTGGCTCCTCCAGGTGGTACTCGAGTCAGTTCACACCTGTCTGTCATCATTTTGTCACAGACACACCGGTTCTGTGTCTTCTTGTTATTCGTAGCGGCCACTCGGGGCCCCGTTGCCAGGGCACTTTGCTATTGTCGATCCCGAGATGGCTGTTTGTGGTTATTCATCGTCCCAACTGTGGCCTCTCGATTCTGCGTGACTCGGTGGGACAGGTTTCCAGAGTGGCAGCGGGCCGGCTGGAGGTGCTGCCCAAGGCACGCCGCATGTGGTGGCCCAGGTGAGGCTGTCGCCGAGGGAGGGTGGCATCGTCCGTTCCTTTCCTATTCCCTGTTTGCATTCTGCTCCGTCAGCCAGAACTCGTGAAATAAGATTAGCTGAGAATCACGGTAGCGATTCTTATTTATTACCTGATTGTAAAGGGAATCCTTCATGATCAATGTGGGTTCGCTGGCACTGTGAGAGTGGATTTTGTGTGTGGAGAAGATTATGCAGAAAAGATCTTACTTTCTAAAAAAATCAACATTCGATTTGTTAAAGTTACGCATCTAAGAACAGAGCTCTGTAAAAGTATTTAATTCGGTGTGCGACAACAGGGACGGACCTTGGAGGCACCGTGCTAAGTGAGTGAAGTCAGTCAGAGCGAGACAAACGCTGAGCTTATTACACCCGGGACCTAGAAACCCACAGACACACAAACACGCCCACCTCACAAAGGGACGGACGCGCGGATACGAGAGGGCGTTGGGGTGGGCGTTGCAGGAAGGTGTCACAGGGCGCAGACCTCCAGGTGTGTGAGCCGTCAGTGCGGGGGATGTGCTGAGGGACCGCCACCGAGGGCGGACGAAGAGGAAGGTGCAGAGTGTCTCACCACCCGGAGGCATTATGTCCTCTGGTCTTTGGGTCGGAGCCCTGCCACCGCCCGCGGACGCCATGCGCGCACCCTGAGCCCACAGCGAGGTGTCGCGATTATTTCTGAACAGCATGGACCAATGTTAGATCCGGCTGACAAAAGTTATGTGTGTGCGTTCGGCGGTTTTCCACATGATTTTGACGGGGGCTGACAGCACTGCCTCTATTTCGTCAGCTTGGCGGTGTCCAACCTTCACACGTCATTTCTAAATTTACTAAACCTGGACCTTCCCGTTAAGTGTGGTGTGTCCAGCATAAATGCGGTGGATCATACATTTGCTTTAAATGTTCCAGAATTTTTTTTACTAACTTTTCAAGTTTTCAACTTAAACCCGCAAGTCTAAGTCAGTGCTCCCCTTACAGGTAAACAAGCCAGACTCTCTCAGGCCTGCTGTTCTGGCAAATTCTCCCCAGCAGAGCCCGGCACCAACACAGGAAGAGCAATTTGTGGGAACCTCCCCACCTTTCATTCCCCAGGGCTTCGTGGGGGTTGAGTGGGTGGCCGTGCCAAGGGATCACGGTGGGGTCCCTGCCGGGGTCCAGATGCCACCTCGGAAGGCATCCCTGGGCCGGGACACCTGGGGGGATAGGAGGCCGGTCGGGAGGGGAGGTGACCTTCTCCGTGAAGGCGTCTCTTTCTGGGGACCGCATCGGAGTGCGAGGGCTGTGCACACTTTGACACTCACTCCCGGTTTGCAGCGTCCCCACGCGCTGCTCTGACGTGCGTGTTTCTCTCCCTTGCATATCCCTGTAAATGGTGAGTCCGGAGCCTTCTCTCTGGACACGTGCACCGCACTGCAGGTGTCAGAGGTCTTCTGGATGCGCCCCCTGCGCCCGCTTTCCCTCCGGGGTGGGGGGCACAGCCGCGCTAGCCTGTGCTCGTCCTGGCGGTGTGGGGGGCGTGCATCTGTACCCACGAGGAACAGCGCTGCGGTCACGGGGTGTGCGGGTACTGACCTGCAGACTCGGAAGTGCTGCACAGCCTGACTTGTTTCCGCTCAGCGCTGCGGTGCAGTCTCTGCGGTGCGGCGTCTGCGCCGCGTCCGGGCAGAGCGACTGCGCGGCGTGAAAGGTCTCCGTCCCCGTGGCGGGCTCTCGCCCTTTGCGCGGCAGCAGACGCCGCGGTGAGCGCGCTGTGCGTGGTTCTTCGGCCCTTCGTGGGGCGCGTCTAGGAGAACTGGGCCAAGCTCCCTGGGTGACAGGGCTGCTCATTTGGTGATGCTCCGGGAGTAGCCGAGCGCGCTCAGAAACGTGGTGCGGTGCCTCCTCCACCCGCCCGCTGCCTCGCCGCGTCCCCGTCGCCCCCGCTGTTGGCTGCGCGGCGCCTGTGACATGGAGCCTCTTCCTCGGCTTAATCTGAGTCTCCCTGATTGCTGGTGGTTTTGAGCATCTTCTCTTTTGTCATTTGTTGGTTTTTCTGAGAGGTCGTGTTTTCCATGTGAAGTGATAGTAATTCTTTATATATTCTGGAAACCGATTACGTCAGTTACAAGCATTGCAAATATCTTTCTTTTCCTTGTCTCTATAGTATCTTTTGTGGTATAGTTTAAATTTTATACTAGGCAAATCTGTGAATCTATTACTTTGCGGTTAGTGATTTTTGTCTTCTTTAGAGTCATAGAATTGTTCTCTTGGGTTTTTCTCCCCCCAAAGATTTAAATTTTGCTTTGTGTACTAAGGTCTCTTTTTGATTTTTCCAATTTTTAAAATTATGCCAAAGTATACATAACCTAAAAACTTGCCGTTTTCATCATTCAGTGTGCGAGCAGCGGCGTGGGGTGCACTGACACTGCTGAGCGGGCCCACCACCGTCCCCTGCAGCCCCGCTCAGCAGGGACGGCCACCCCTGCCCTCAGGGCCCCACAGCCATTCTGCCCTCTGTCTCTACCCCGAGGTCCTGGTACGGGTGGGGCCCTACAGCGTTTGTCTGTCTGTGACAGGCTCCGTTCACTTGCTGTCTCAAGACCCACGTGGCACCCTGCCCTGGAATGGCGGGCCCTTGCAGACCCATACTCCATCATGGGCACGCACCATAACCTGCTTCTCCACTCCTCGTGGGCGGACCCTGGGTTCCTCCCATGTTCTGGCTGCTGCGGGTGGTGCTGCTGTGAACCTGGGTTTGCAGATATCTCGGCAGCCTGCGCTCATTCCTTCCGGGCGTGCACTTACCGCCGATTGCTGGGTCGCGCGGCCTTGCTGCGTCCAACCTGCGGAGGAACCCCCATCCTGACTGCCGGGGCCGTTGCACCGTTCACAGTCCCACCAACCGCGCCGAAGGCTTCCGGCCTCTCCTTGTCCTCTCCAACTCTCTGACACTGGCTACCTCCTTTTGTCTCTTCTGACCGCAGCCGCCCAGTGGGGCGTGCGCTGGGAGCTCATCTGACTGCGTTTTCCTGACGGGTGGTGGTGCAAGCACCTTTCGTCTGCGTGTTGGCCGTTGGGGCTTGTTTTCATTTCAGTTCTTTATGTGGCCCGGCCCCTCATTCCTTGTCCAACATGACTTGTGAATGTCCCCTCCCACGCTTTAGGTTGTCTCTGCGCCTTCCCAGCAGTGCACCGCCCCCCTCCCCGCCATGCACCAGGGCTGTAAGCTTCCGTGGGGCCCAGTTCGATGTGCCTCTCCTGGTGCCCCTGCTTCCGGGGTCTCCCCGGGTGCTGAATCCAATGTCAAGAGTTTCTTCCGTATTTTCTTCTAAGAGTTTTATTCCCTAAGGTCTTACATTGGAATCTGTGACCCGTTTTCAGTTAGGTTTTGTATGTGGTATAAGTTAAGGGGCCAACTTATTATTATTATTATTTTTTGCGTGCGGAGATGCACGTAGCCCAGAACAAGGTGGTAAAAAGGTGTCTGTTCCCCACTGCCTGGTTCTGACGCTCTCGCTGAGAATCAGTGGGCTGCTGTGAGGGGTCGTCTCCGGTGGTTGTTCTGTTCTGTTGGTCTGTATGTTCGTCCTTCCGCCAGCACTGCATTGTTTGGATTACTGTCGTTTTGTGGTAAGGTCAAAACATTTTAAAATTAGATTTATTGGAACCACGGCTAATTACATAGGTTTCAAGTGTGCACTGCTATAGCACATCATCTGCCTGTTGCATTGTGTGCCCACAACCCAAGGTCAAGTCTCCTGTCACCGTATCTGGTCCCCTTTCCCCTCTTCACCTCCCCCACCCCCTTCCCCTCTGGTGACCACCATGCTGTTGGCTGTGTCTACGAGCTGGTCTGTCTGCTGCTTTCTGTTTGACGTCCCACGTGTGAGTGAAGTCACGGTTCTTGTCCTTTTCTGTCTGACTTAAATTTAGCATGATCCTCTCATGTTGTTGCAAATGACAGTCTTTCCTCCTTTCTTATGGCTGAGTGGTGTCCACAGCGTATATGTACCACCTCTTTTTTAAAGATTTTATTTATTTTTAGAGAGAGGGGGAGGGAGGGAGGAAGAGAAAGAAAGGGAGAGAAACATCGATGTGCAAGAGAAATATGTCCCTAACCCAGCCCACAACCCAGGTGTGTGCCCCGACCGGGAATCGAACCTACAACCCTTTGGTTCACAGGCCGGTGCTCAACCCACTGAGCCACACCAGCCAGGGCTGAACAGCATCTTCTTTAGCCAGTTGTCCATCCAAGGACACAAGGATAGAAATCATACGATCACATCAATAGAGCAGAGAAAGCATCTGACAAGATACAGCATCTGTTTGTGACGGAAAAACTCAGTGACATGGGCAGAGAAGGAGAGCACCACGACGTCACGAAGACACAGGACAGACCCTCAGCTAACAGACTCGGCAGTGAAGACCGAAAGCTTCTTCTCTAGAATCAGGAGCAAGTCCAGGCTGTTGTGCATGCTCACCGCTCTTACTCAACATGGTGCGGAAGCCCTGGCCAGAGCTGTGGGGTGGGAGAGAAATTCACGGCATCCGAACTGGGAGTGAAAATAGAAACCCTTAAAGACTCCATCAGAAGACTGTTAGAAGCAATAAACAAACACAATAAGGTAGAAAAATACAAAATCAGTGCACAAAAGTCTGTTGCATTCTTACTTGCTACAGTGAAGGATCAGAAGAAAAGTGCGTGAATGAAACCATTCCACTTGGAATGGCAACACGAAGAATAACCTCCTTGGAACAACCCTACGAAGAAAGTGAGGGGCCCGCACACTAAGAACAGTGAGTTTTGAAATCAGGAAGTGTGAATGCACCAATGTCGTTCTTTTTCACGATGGTTTTTTGGCTTATTAGGGACCCTTGAGATTCCACGTGAATTTTAGGATGAGTTTTTTTTATTTCTGAAAAAAACAGATTTGACAGGGATGGCATTGAATCTATAGATCACTTTGGGTAGGATTGACATCCTAACAATATTAAGTTTTCTAATTCATGAATATATACATGTCTTTCTGTTCTTTACTTTCCTTCAGTAGTGTTTGTGGTGCTCAGCGTACAAGTCTTTTCCCTCCGTGGCTAATTCTATTCCTAAGCATTTTATCCTTTTCCGTGCTATTGTAAATGGATTAAATATTTTTTGATTGTTCATGGCACGTACATAGAAATACAACTTGTTTTTTGGTGTTGACTGCATATCCTGAAATGTTGTTGAATTCATTAGTTACGGCGATTTTTGGTGGGTTTTCTACACATTTAGGGTTTTCTACGTACAAGAAATGTTGAGATTTTTACAGGAATTGCACTGAATGTGTGCATTAGTTGGGGCAAAGGGACGTGCAGTGATGTCACATTTGAGTGGCACTTGTAGTGAACTTTAAACTTGAGAACTCGAGTCTGTAATTCTGGAAATTCCTCCCTCGCTGTCTCTTCAGACGTTGCTTCTCCAGGGTTCTTTCCTGGAGCTCATATTTGGTGGACGATCGCTTACCTTCTGCCTCCCTGTTTTTCCGTCTTTCTGACGCTGTGGGTGACGTCTGAGTTCTGTTTTCTAACCCATTAATACTTTCAAACCACGTCTCCAGCCGAGAGTATGACTCTGCGTTATTACTGATACTTCAGTAACTATGTCTATTGCCAGGGCTTCTAGTTTCTGCCCGTTTTGTTGCATGATTTCCCGATTTTGAGCAAAGCTCATCTTCCAAGAGTTGGTTCCAGCAGCCGAGTGCCTGTCAGCACGGATCCCCTCATGCCCGAAGGGATTTTATTTCGAATGGATTTTCCTATTGCCCTTCTCTTTTTCCTCCTGAGAGTCTTGATCTTATTTTGACCCCGGTCGCCCCTCAAATTTTATTCCTCACTGCAGTGTATTTAGGGCCACAAAGCCCTCTTCACCAAGATTCCCGGGTGCATGTCCATGGCACAGCCAACAGGATGGCTGGTGATCTGGATGTGGGGTGTAAGGTAGAAAGGAATTGGGACGGAGCCTTGGTTTTGGCTTCAGGGACAGTTGACTCATCACTGCGAGGGGGACACAGGGAAGGAGCAAGACAGTGAGTTAGAAGCAGAAGCTCTTCAGTCACCACAATGTTCCTACAACCCTGAACTTCAAGAACAAGGTCATTTTGAAAAAAGATTTTTGTATGTATTTATTTTTAGAGAGGGAGAGAGGGACAAAGAGAGGGAGAGAAACACCAACGTGTGCTTGCCTCTCACGTGTCCCGCCACCAGGGACCTGACCCGCATCCGAGGCACATGCCCTGACTGGGAATCGAACTGACGACCCTTTGGTTTGCAGGCTAGTGCTCAATCCACTGAGCTGCACCAGCCAGCTAAAAACAAGGACGTTTTTAATACTTGCATTAAAGTTTGGAACGGACTCTTTAGGTGTATAATGTTACAGGCTTTTGGTTGATATCCAGGTGGAAATGTTTAAAATGCAGCTGGATATCTGAGCCCAGAATTCCAGATTTGAGCTAAATGTGTTGGTTTGGAGTAATAAGCACACCGTGGTATTCAGAGCTACGGGGTGGGGGTGGGGGGGCTCCTACACGGAGTGAGCCCTGGGGTGTTTGCTTTCCGAGTCTGGCAGAGGAAGTGAAGCTGGCAAATAAGACCTAGAAGTGGCTCCCAGGAGTTAAGAGAAAACCGGAGAGATGACGGAAGGGCAAGAGGAGCGGCCATGTAAGACAAGGACACGAGTGTTAGAACAGAGGAGGAAGGCTCCTCTCCGCGTCTTCAGGGGACGTGGGGTGGGGGCCGCTGTGGACACAGCTGAAGTGCCGCAGGGAAGGTGGAGCAGGGGCTCCGGCCCACACTGGCAGGAGCGTGGGGTGCCGGGTGCAGAGATGTGTGCTGGGAGCTGAGGTGGGTGTGGGGTCTCCCCGTTCGTCTCCAAGTTAGAGTCTGTTTTTATGCGAACGGAACTGATTGGCACGGTTTTACTGAGTCCACCTTCCCGACCCCGGTCCCCGTGGGACCCTGTGGCACAGTGAAGCGGGGCCACCTGTCCCGGGCCCCCAAGCTCCATCTTCCTCCCGCCCGCCCGCCCCCTCACCACCTCTCAGGAGGCAGCGGGGGTGGGTCTCCGGGCGAGGTGCAGGCGTGGACTCAGCCCGAGGGCAGATCGGAGGCCAGGCCAGGCGCCAGACAGAGAGCAAGCGTCAGCTCGGGGCTGCTCTGCTGGTACAGCCACGGCGACACTACCGGGGGCTCGCACAGTGCGGGGCACAGGCCGAAAGGCGGTGGGACTGGGTGGGGGCTGCCTTCTCACCCCCCTCTGTCTCTGCCAGGATCCTGGCCACGGCCGGCACCGACTTCGACCTGCGGACGCTGCGGGCCGTGCGCGTGCTGAGGCCCCTCAAGCTGGTGTCCGGGATTCCGAGTGAGTCTGGGAAAAGCACGGAGGCGCCAGCCCGCCGGGAAGATGGGCCTCCTGCCTCGCCCACGGCCACGGCCCAAACCAGGGGCCTGCGAGCTGCTGCTCCTGACCCCAGGGGACTGGGCTGAGCGGGGGCAGCGGGCCTGGGGGGGCCTCCAAACGACGGCCTGAGGGGGACTCGGCTTCCCCAGATGGGCGCCGGGCTGTGTCCCCGGTTGTCCCCGTCAAGACAGTGTCAGCATCCCCTGCTCTTCCTTCCCACAATCCTCTGCGCTTCCCTTCCAAAACTTTCCGCAGCTCCCTCGGGTTTCTCTGCTCTTGCTGCTCCGCAGGCCCCACAGCCCGCTCTGCCTCCGTGCCCCTGCACCCCGCTCCTCCCGGGCTCTGCGACACTGCTCAGCCCACCTCCCCCGAGACCCCTGCGCTTTGTCCCCGCCCCAGCGGTGCGCAGCTCTGCCTTCCTTCCCCGAGGACTTCCGGGCCCTGCTCTGTCCTTTCTCTGAGGGCTCCCGGCTCTGTCCCTGGTTCTCACAAGTCCTCGCTGCTGGGCGTCTAGCCAGGGACCTCTGCGTCCCGCTCCCAGGGTTCAGCCCCGCCCCGCCCCCAGGACTGCCAGGCCCCTCCCCCAGGACTGTCAGGCCCGCCCCTCAGGACTCCGCCCCGCCCCCAGGACTGCTAGGTCCGCCCCTCAGGACTCCGCCCCGCCCCCAGGACTGCTAGGTCCGCCCCTCAGGACTCCGCCCCGCCCCCAGGACTGCTAGGCCCGCCCCTCAGGACTCCGCCCCGCCCCCAGGACTGCTAGGCCCGCCCCTCAGGACTCCACCCCGCCCCACTACTCTCCGCCCCCTGATGCACCGCTCTCGCACGGCTCTGGCCCAGGTCTGCAGGTGGTTCTCAAGTCCATCATGAAGGCCATGGTTCCGCTGCTGCAGATCGGGCTGCTGCTCTTCTTCGCCATCCTCATGTTCGCCATCATCGGTCTTGAGTTCTACATGGGCAAATTCCACAAGGCCTGCTTCCCCAACAGCACAGGTGAGGCCTACACCTGTCTGTCCAGGACACGTGCCTGTTCTAGCAGCGGGGGGCCTCCAGGTGCCCAGCCAATGACGTGCAGCTGCGCAGAACAGGCCTGCTAAACGCAAACGCGTGCAGAAGACAAGTGCAGGCTGTAGTAACTTTAGGAAGGAAACCAAAAGGGTATCAGAAGTGGAATGACCTTGGGGGCCCACTTCACCGACAGTGGCCTGGAGGCCCGAGGGGACAGTGAGCAGGTGTGACCGCAGTGAGGGAGAGCCAGGTGGCCACCTGGCTAGGGCTTCCGCCACAAGGCGACAGCGGGGAAGCTGAGTGTCCTGGCGGCTGTGGCTGGGCCCACAGGGCTGCGGGGATGGGCTACAGGAGGTGAGGCCCGGAGGGCCCACGAGATTGCCGGGGTGAGGACGAGCAGGGACAGCACAGGTTTGGCTCGAGCTGCAGAAACGTTCAAGGGGGACGCACGTGACCGTCCCAGTAGTAGGGAAGAGCTTTCCCTGAAGCTCCAGGTCTTAAAAGCCTCTGACCGAACTGGAAATAAAAGGGAATTTTCTTAACACTCCCTGTATTTCTTGCAAATGCCATTCTTTGCTGTGAGTCTTGAGAGCTTTCCCTTCAAAGGCACGAATAAAATGAAGGCACCTGTGGCCGGTCACTGCTGGTCACGCGGCTGTGATTGCTGCGGCCAGGAGACCGGAAAGGGACGACAAGTCCGTGCAGAGTCTGAGGGCAGGAGAGAAAAGTTACCCTTCTGGAGAATGCAATGGGCTGCGGGTAGTGACTCTCCCGCCTTCTTTGTGAGCGTTTATTAAGGTATTTGGAGGAAGGAGAATACACCTGTGTGGTCAGCTGTGTCTCCTACACCTGGGAGTGTCAGTTTCCTCCTCGGATCACTCAGACGTTGCCCCGTGTTGATAGGCGGGGCTTCTGTGTGCTGACAAACCATGTTTTGTGCCTTCCACTGGGGTTCTGGGCGTGGAAGGACTGGCGCGTCCTGCTGGCATCTTGTCGCAGAGCCTGGCGCTGGTTCCTGGTGTTTCTGTCACGTCCCCCTGTGTGGTCCCGGCTGCCAGCCAGGCTTCTGCCCGGAGCACGTCCCCGTGTGGGGCCAGGCAGTGCACCCCTATGCGTCCTCTGGGCACAGGAGGGGTAGCCCTGGGTCCCCTGCCTGAGGGGCACTGGGACTGCGGTGGCCGAGTCCAGCGTGGTGTTGGCTCCGGAGTGATGGGCAGGCGTGCATATTGGGAGAGCCACGTAGCAGTCTGGCCCTGGGTCGGGGGTGGGGAGTCAGCGTGGGGGAGTGGCAGGCCTGGGCTGAGTAGTGTGTGGCTTCTGGGTTCAAGGTGAAGGAGTCCTGAGCGCATTTAGCTGGGATGGGTGGTTCCGGCAGAGGGCGAGGGTGGGTCTGAGCTCAGGGTCCAGTCGCAGACGAGGGGGGACTGCAGTGTAGGGGTGCGAGGGTTGGCAGGGAGTTTGGGGGGGCTCTGCAGGTGCCCACTCTCTGCCCTCCTGGGACGGGGTCTTGTGTCTGGGAGGGGAGGGGTTGCAGACCTCGGTGCCCCTGAGCTCAGGGTCTGAGCGCCGCCCTCCTGCGCAGACGCGGAGCCAGTGGGCGACTTCCCCTGCGGCAAGGAGGCCCCTGCCCGGCTGTGTGAGGGCGACACCGAGTGCCGTGAGTACTGGCCAGGACCCAACTTCGGCATCACCAACTTCGACAACATCCTGTTCGCCATCCTGACCGTGTTCCAGTGCATCACCATGGAAGGCTGGACCGACATCCTCTACAACGTGAGTCTGCCTGCGCCCTGGAGCTCCCGGGCCCCCGGGGAGGTGCTTCTGGCTGGGAGCCTCTGCCCAGCCCCGGGCTCCTTCCTCAGGCCCCGCACCCCATCGGGCTCACTTCGATCCGTCTCAGCTCAAGCTCCTGACTGGACGGAGCCTGCAGCTGCTGTTAGGAAAGCGAACTCCGCTGTGGGTGGAGGTCCGAGAGGCGATGCCTGGGAAGGTTCTCCTAAGGTGGGCAAAGGCAGACAGGCGTGGTCCCGGTCCGGCGGTGGGAGGTGTTTCACCCATGACCCGGGGATGTCAGCCCACTGTGGGGAGGCAAAGCTGAGCCTGGAGAGCTGACCTGGTTCACCTGGGCCTCGGGGCTGGTGGGTCACTTGCTGCGGATGACTGGCTGATTGTCCTTGCTGGGGTCTTCTGGGTGGAGAAGGGGGCAGCGGGGCGGCCTGGGGACGACTGAGCAGCGGTAGGCTGTAGGACTCAGGGACGCTTCTG
Source organism: Macrotus californicus (assembly GCA_007922815.1). Taxonomy (NCBI): domain Eukaryota; kingdom Metazoa; phylum Chordata; class Mammalia; order Chiroptera; family Phyllostomidae; genus Macrotus; species Macrotus californicus. The sequence continues at coordinate 53,667 of VMDR010000946.1, forward strand.
TCACCACACGGGATGCCGGGGTGAGCCTGTGTCCTCTTCAGTCTCCTTGCTGTTGTCAGCGTGGCTCCCGGCCCAGCCAGTCACCCACAGTGAGTGTCCTACCGGGCAGTCCCGGCTTGGTGCTCGTGACATGAGCTGGGGATGGCGTGGTGACTATCCCTCCCACCTTCCCTGTGCTGCAGGCCCTTCTGCTCCTGAACAGATCTCTGTCCTTTTAAGATGTGACAGCCTCCCCTCCCCGCCCCTCAGCCCCTCCTCCCCAGCTACCTTCTGCCCCCTAGAGCCCTGGGAACCACCAGGGCAAGAGAACAATTTAATTAGTGCCTCAGGGGCTCTGGGAGGTAGAGCGGGAAGGTGCGTGGGAGCCAGGACTCGGCCTCTGGCGGGGAAGGTGAGGCTGGCGGATTGCTAGGTTTTGCGTAGCTACAGGGTATGTTCTGTGCAGATGCCGTGGGTGGGGGACCCTGGAGCATGAGGCCCTTCCCTTTGTGTCCTCACTTGCACGACTTGGGTGGCAAGTCCCTGGGGCCCCGTGCCCCTGGCCTCTGGCAGCTCAGGGCTGGCATGGCAGGGCACGGGAGGAAAGGGGCAGATGGGACCCTGTGCTCTGTGCCTCCTCCATGGGCCCAGGAGACCCAGCGGGGCCCAGGGCTGGGCGCACAGCAGGTGCCTGGTGAGTGTGAGCTGGCCCAAGTCTGCTGAACTAGATTCCTTTGTGCAGTGGGCGTTGCGTCTGATGACAGCTCTGTTTGATCGAGGGACAAAAGCAGTGACAAGGAGCTTGGCTGTTCTCTCCCTACAGCAGATCAAGGAACAATTTCCACAAAGCCAGACCCTAAAAATAGCTCTGCGCTGGTCACATCCCCGCCAGCCCCACCCAAAGGAGGGGTGGCAGGGCCGCCTGTGCCGCCCCCAGCACTCCCTGGGGCTTGGCCAGAGGCCACGAGCTGTGGGTCTGGGCCCCGGGTGGGGGGGCACGAACCGGACAGGGGGCAGGAGACACTGTCAGCAGGAGGGGGCCACAGAGCTTGTCCGACACAGGCCCCTCGGGGGACCGGGCGCCCCCTGAGACGCGAGCAGCAGGCATTCAGTACCTAAGGGCTCGATGAGGGCAGTACTTCGAAAAGACCCCTGAGGGTGAGGGCCCCAGTTGCTGCGGGGTGGGGGCGCCAGGACGTGGCGACGGTGACTCAGGCGCCCACAGCAGGTGGCCACTGTCCACACCGAGGGGTCCTGTGTTGGTTGCTGGCAATCAGACAGGGCGTTTGAGGAGGGCTTTCTGCAGGGAGAGGCCGCCCTCGCCTCCAGCCCGGTGGGGGGCATCCCGGCTCCCACAGAGATGGACTCATCGAGCTTCGGGGCACACGCCATGTCGGGAACTGGGCGGGTGGGGTGTCTGTGATCCAGCTGTTGCCAGGGGACAGTGGGCAGCCAACAGCTCCTTTAAATTCTGATGGGGGACCATGGGGTCTCAGTGGGGAATGTGCGCTCAGGGGACTCCTAAAAACCTGGTGGTGGTGGGAGCCATCCCGATGGCAGGGAAGGGGCTCCCGGGCTCTGGAAAGCAAGCGAGTCAGCAGTGAATGAATGCCTGCGGGACCCGGAGAGACGGTTCTCAGGGCAGCGGCCAGAAGGAAGAGCTGGCCTGTCCTCTGCTCCCTCCCAGGCTTTGGCAGGAGGACCGATGCTGGGCCTGGGGGCACAGGGCAGCCATGTGCCCCTCCCCGCTGACTCTCGCCAGCCAGGCGGATCCGTTCGTTAGCGGCTGGGACGGGACACGGTCACTGATTCGAGACTCTTCCACTCGAAGGGATTGTCGAGCTTTCTGTTGCTCAGAGCTTGTCCGGGTTCTCTTCCAGGGCCACAGCCGTCCCCAGGCTGGCGGGGCGGGTTGGGGCCGTGCTGGTTTGTGATTGCGGACGCGGTTCTGACTGAGTAGAGGCCTTGCCAGGCCCCGAGGAAGGCGTGTGCGAAGGCCGTGTGTTCTGAGGGGAGCACAGGACTGACGGGCCTGTCGCCGGATGTGGAACTGGAGATCAGCCGCTGGGGAAGGGGGTGCCTTCCAGTGAGCAGGGGAGAGTGGGGGCACCCCAGTATTCTTCAGCCTGTGACGTTTTCAGTGACCCTTTTGTCCCAGTGGGGCGTTGAGTGTGCAGGTGGTGGATGAGGACCGGCAGGGCCTAGGGCCTGTGTGCGAAGTCCCCGGGTAATGAGTATAGATGGAGACGCGGGACGCCTGCCAGACAGCGCCGTCTCTGAGCCTGTGGCCGGCCAGGGTCTGGCGTTCCTAAGGAGCCCGAGGTGGGCTGGGGTGGGGGTAGGAGTAACTGCAGGGCTAGCAGAGCAAAACAAGCCCTTCAAGAATGTGGGGAGCCAGGCCAGGGGCCCTGAGAGGTCGAGGAAGATGCTGGCAAAGTTGACCAGAGCAGGGTGGGCAGGAAGCCTGGAGCAGGTTTGAGGGGGGGGGGGCGGGCAGGGTGAGGATGGTGAGCAGCCTCAGCTCTCAGGGTTGGGTTTTCTCCGTGACCCGGAGCCGGGGGAGGGAGGCCGTGCAGGGAAATTTGGGGCCTGACTGTCTAAAATTAAACGTTTTGAGACAGTGTGAGCAGTAACGCAGGCCCCACGTGTCCACGCCCTGTTTCTTCTCACAGCAACGAGCTGCGAGACCAGCCTGTGTCACAACCAGGTGAGACGCAGGCTCTGTGTCCCTCCCTGCAGGGCCCCTCCTGCGTCCTTGCTAACCACCCGCCTGGTGGCCGACTGGGCGGGTTTGCTGTTTCAGGTTGTCACGCAGACGACACCGCACTGTCTGGGACTCCCGCGGAGCGGGCGGGCCACCCAGTGTCATGGACGCTCCCTGTGGTTACTGAGCACCTGGGTTCTCGCCATCTGGGGCTGTTGGGAGTAACGTGGCTGTGCACACTGGTGTGCAAACGTCTGTGCAAACGCAGGTTTTCATTCCTCCGGGGCGAGTGCCCGACAGTCTGATTTCTGGGTCCCATCGCGGTTGCGCGCGGGGCTGGTGACGAGCCTGAAGCTGTGGCAGAGGGCTGCGTGCGCTCCTGTCCCCACCACAGGGCGTGCGCAGTCTCGCTTTCCCCGTGTTGTCGCCGTTTCGCCGGAGCCGCCCGACGTGTGTCCGGTGACCAGCACCGTGGTCTCAGCTCCTGGTGCCCGCGGCGGAGGCTCTTCCCTGGCTTGTTCGCCGGTGTTGTCCCTTCTGCCCGCGGCCTGCTGGGATGCCTGTCCTGAGGAGTGTTCGTACTTTCTAGATGCTGCTCTGCCCCTGAAGGGCTGCTGCGTTTCCGTTCAGTCTGCGTTCCCGGGGCCGCCTCGGCCAGCAGCCTTGTCATTTGTGCGTCTTCTGGGGAGGAGCGCTTGTGCAGATTGTCGCTCAGTTGGAAACCGGGTTATTTATCACTTCGCTGCTGACCTGTGAGGGTTAGCCGGGTGCTGCGGGTCTCCGCGCGTGCCGGACACACGACGCACAGACGTTGTTCACGCTCCCTGGTTTGGCTTTCCGCTCTCTTGGTGCCGTCACGGGAAGGACGGGCGGTTTTATGCTGACGAAGGACAGTTTTTCCGTTTGTTTCCGCCGCCTGTCACGTCCAAGAACCCGTGCCCTAACGCAGGGTCACGAACGTCCTGCCTGCGTTTCCTGTTCGGAGCCGTGTCGCTTTCTCCCGTGCCGAGGTCCGGCGTCCTGTTGAGTGGGCGTTCGCCCGGGGAGTGGGGTGGGGCCGCCTCCTCCCTTTGCACGTGGGGACCCCACTGTCCTGCACCCCTGGGTGAAGAGACAGCTCTGTCCCCACCGAACTCTCCCGACACCTCGTTAAAAAATCAGCGGACCGTAAATGTAAGGGTTTATTTCTAGGTCATCACTCCCGTTCCATTCATTGGTGTATCCTCCCTTGGGGGAAAGTTACAATTTTACTTTCCTGGATGGTTACCGGACTATGAAACGTGTCTGTTCTCTGTTGGGCAAGGTGTGGTGTTTCGTGTGTCGAGATGTTTCGGCCCCTTCCGTCCTGAGGGGGGGCCTCGCTCTCTCTCTCTCAGAGGTGTGTCAACGTAACTGATTGTTTTCAAAGAACCCACTTAAAGATTAACTTTCTGTATCACTCTCAACAAGATCATTAATGACAAAATTCACCTGTTGATTTCTGCTGCTGCTCATTCACTTCCTTCTTGCTTCCGGCTGAGCCGCTCTTCGGCTCCTGGAGGCAGAGCTTGGAGGTTGGTTTGAGACCCGCCCCTTGGAGGGTGTGTGTTCAGTGCTGCGGACTTTCCTCTCGGCACTTCTGTAGTTCGCTCTTCAGATCTGAGGTATTCTCTCAGTTCTATCCAGGTCAGTCTGTCTTAAAGTTCCCTCCACGCGACCTCTGTCTGCCGGGCGGGGGTGTAGGTCTGGCTCCCCCACAGCCTGTAGGGCGCCTCCCTCGCTGGCGGGTTGGGCGCGGCTCCTTGCTCTCCCTGTGGGCTCTCCTGTGTGGGTGGTGGGCCGCCTCCTTACTGCTGGGTGGGGTGATGGCCCTGACCGCCCACTAGGCCCTCTGACCGCAGCCCAGGGGGGAGGGCGGTGTGTCTTCTCACCGCCACGGGGCGTGCAGCTCAGCTCCTTCCCACCGAGGGGCACAGAGTAGGAGAGGCCTCGTTACCCACTTGACGGGGGGATGTCCCAACTCCCCGCTCACTCCTCTCTGGCACCACCCTGGTTTGGGGGTGTGGGTGACTTCATGGCCGCGTCGCCGCCTGGCCCGGGTGGAAGTCCAGGCTCCCTGCCGGGTCTGAGCCGTTTCCCGCTGTGGTTGGCCGGAGCAGCACAGCGGCTGCTGCCTCAGCTCCGGGCCTGACAACGAACGCGTGGGCCGCGTGGCCCAGGAAGCTCAGCGGGGGTCCCTGCCGGTCTGCTCCCCTTCCTCTCCGCTGCCTTTCCAGGGCGTCTCGCCTTTGTCATGCACGTGATGTCCGGGGCCTTCGTTGTCCTTAGTGGGGACCAGGAAGCGGGTGTCTGCTCTGCCTTCCCAGAAGGGAAGTCCCGTCTGCTCTGTTTTGAAGATGAGAACGGAGGAGCCTGGCTGCGGGTGGGAATGGCCATTAGGGAGGGGAGGCTGCTTCTCAGGAAGGAGGCAGGCGTGGAGGGTCCCTCAGGGAGCTTGGTGGTTTTGGTGGCCGCGGTAGCCCACAGGCCCAGCAGGGTGTGGTCTGGGGGTGCGGATGGCACTTCGTGGTGGGTGTCGGAGCGCCCGTTCTGGGCCAGTGTCCAGGAATCAGCAGCCACACGTTGCCGTCAGTCCAGGGGCCCAGGACCTTCGGGGCAGAGTCTGTAAGTCCCCCCCCAGAGACTGGAGGGTTGGGATACCCCAGGGCCGCCCCCCCGCCCCTGCCCTGCCCAGGGCTTGCCCATGACTGGAGTGGCCTCTGGGGAGAGGAGCACAGGGCCAGGCCGCTGACCTGCAGCACTCCCGCCCTGTGGGCACGCGTCAGCACTGACCCTGTGGAGCGCAGGGCTCTCCGCCCCTCAGCCAGGTGGGTGGGGTGGGGCCCCAGAGGAACAAACAGCAGGTGGCACACGGCCAGAACACTCTCTGGAAACTTGGGGTCTTGCTGTCGGTCTGGGGGACGGTGCCCAGGGCTCCCTGCCTCTGAACTGTGGAAGCTGATGCAGACGGAAGGTCAGACCTGGGCCTGGGGGCCTGTGGTCTTTGCAAGCGGCAGCCTGGGAGGGAGAGGGCTGTCCCGGCGAGGCCACCAGGCAGCCCTGAGGGTCCCCCAGGCAGCCTCTGCTGTCTGGGGCTGCTCCTTGGCTTTCTGGCAGGCTGGGTGGTGGCTGGGCAGCTGAGGGTCTCTGGTCCTTCAGGAGCCCCAGCTCCAGAGGGAGCTCTGTGGGGAAGGGCAGGCAGGTCTGACCGTGGGTCCTGCCAGGCGTCTGACAAGGGCCAGGGGCACCTCCGTGGCGAGGGCTGTGTCTTGTCCCCATCCTCCCTCACCTCCTCTTGCTTCCAGGCCAACGACGCCGCGGGTGACACCTGGAACTGGCTGTACTTCGTCCCCCTCATCGTCATCGGCTCGTTCTTCATGCTCAACCTGGTGCTGGGCGTGCTCTCGGGGTAAGAGGCCGCCAAGGCTGTGCTGCCGGCGCGGCGGCCGACGCGGTGTGTGTGACGCAGCGTGGGCCCTGCGCGTCCCGAGCGCTAGCCAGCTCCTCTCGTGCCGCCACTCTCCTCCGACCACCCCTGTCCCCGCCCTTCACCCTGGCCTCCGACTGGGTCCGCGGTGGGTTTGGGGCAGCGGTGGAGACCAGGGAATGGAGGGAGCGGCCCTGAGTCTCGGTGATCGTGGGGTCTCCAGCCCAGCCCTGACCCTGTCGTCTCTGCTGAGCCCCAGGGGAGGGCGCCCCCACACTGGGAGGGAGTGGGGGCACACGGTGCCTTCCAGCCCCATGTGGGCTCCTGCGGTGGGCTGCGAGGAGAGCCTGGGGTCCAAGGGGCAGCTGTCATACTGTCCTGGAAAGGAACCGCCACAGAAAGAACAGTGGTAGGGGCCGGGGCCTCTGCGCTCTGTCCCTGGCATGTGTCATTGGCCGCCGTCCTGTCCTGAGAGGGGGTGATGGTCATGTGCGTGTCTTTGAAAGCACATGCCTAGGGACCGAGAAGCCCAGAGCGCTGGGGACAGGTAGAAATCTCTGGGGAAGCGTGTGGTCTGAGCCCAGGAGGCCTGGGCTCAGAGAAGGTACCTGGGGGGAGGACATCTCTACTGAGACCCAAACGGGACCAGGGATAAGCTTGACAGAGGAGGGAGGGGCCTCCCAGGCGGAGAGGAGTTGGTATGGTGCGTGTACTCAGCCAGGCCTGTGTGTGGTGGGGAGAGCGCTGGGGGGACCGGCAGCTGGACATGAGGAGCGTGGCCTCCAGTCCAGGACATGGTGGGGAGGGGACAGTGGCCTTTGAGCAGCACCTTCTGGAGAAGGTGCAGGAGGAACTGGGGTGGACGGAGCCTGGGGCCACCCCCTACCCCTGCCCCGCCTGCGCTGAGCGGTGCCGCCCACACGTGGGAAGACTTTGTGCCTCCCAAGGCTCGTGCCCCCGTGAGTGTCCTGGCCCCTGGATGATTTTCCTAGTTGTCTGAGGCATGTCCAGGAGGTGTCCCCCAGCAGATGTCCAGGTCCAGCCTAGGGACCCCAAGGTGGTCCTCCAGCCCAGTGGTGGGGGCCCCTAAAGCCAGAGGCCAGTGCACAGCATGCGGGTCCCCCACTGGGCACCCTCCCTGGCAGCCCTGATGGGGAGTCGGGGTGGGGCTCGCCCTGCAGTGGCACCTCTGCCTTGTCTGGGGGGAGGGAAGGAAGACTCAGGGAGGACTCAGCCTGCTCTTCCTCCTGCCTGGCTCCCACCCTCCTTGCACCCCGGAGAAATGGAGAACTGGCCTGAGGGGGGCAGGGCCTGCTGGTGGCTCTCAGGCTGCCCTGCCCTTGCCCCCAGGCCCTCCTGCCCTTGGGGACCCTGAAGCTGTAGATTTAGGGCTTGAGGGGGGAGGTCAGGCCGAAGCTCTTTCCTCCCTTGGCCTGGGTGACTGCCACTCAGGCCCTGGGGGACCCTGACCTGGGTTGGGGGTCAGCCTTGGTCAGAGCCATGCTGTCCCTGAGTGCCAGGGGGCAGGCCCTTGCCCCCAGCTCCAAGCCCAGGGCTGCTTTACCTGGAAGAGACACAGCCTCTTGGCTGAGAACAGGTGGCTGTGCTGTGGGGTGTGCATGCCCGCCCCTGGGGGACCCGGGTCCTCCCCTGGCCTGCACTGGGAAAGCTGGGCCGGGTGGGACATGCATGTGTGCACTCACGTGTGTGTGCATGTGCAGAGGGCCTCGCCCGGCACTGTGAGCCTCAGGGCTTGGGGTGGGCTGGACGTCGGAGGCCGAGCAATGCGGAGGCTGCCCGTGAGCCTCCAGGGTCCGGAGGAGACTGACGGGCTGGAGCAGGTTTCCTCTGGTGGCCCCGACCCAGACCCCCTCCCTTGCTTCCATCTGCCCGTCCTCCCCAGCAGAGGACCCAGCGAGTGCTCCCCTCCCGGGCTTCTTGTCAGCAGGGGCAACAGGGGGCCAGGCCTGCTCCAGGCAGGGAGGCGTGGGCCGGTCCCTGCCCTCTGGGCCCCTCTGTGGGTGCTGGGTGCTGTCCCTATGTGCAGGGGTGGGGGGCATCTGAGCAGAAGGGGTTCGCTGTGCCCTCTGCCATGCAGCTCAGAGGCCAGGGTGGGGGTCACCAGGAGGGGCGGCCCGTGGCCCTTCCTCCTGTCCCAGCCCCTCCTGTTTTCTTGCCCGTGGGGCGACACACCCGTGGGCCGGCCTGTGGTGTGTCCTGCTCACCTGACCTGCACTTTTGCCTCCTGCACTGCAGAGAGTTTGCCAAGGAGCGTGAGCGGGTGGAGAACCGCCGGGCCTTCCTGAAGCTACGGCGGCAGCAGCAGATCGAGCGGGAGCTCAATGGGTACCTGGAGTGGATCTTCAAGGCCGGTGAGAGCCGGGCAGCTGCCGTGCTCCTGGCCCCTCCTGCCAGGTCCCCGGCCCCGGGGGGGAACGAGACTAGCCTAGTGAGGACTGCTGAAGTGCCGAGGCTTCTGAAGGGGCTTTGCAGGGAAGAGGCGTTTCTTCCAGCTCACCCACGTGTGATACCAGGTGGCCTCAGGGCTCTGGGGACACTGGCCTTGGTCACGGAAGATGGGGCCCAGCCCAGCCTGCCCGTTTCTGTCCGTCACCCTCAAGTGCCCTGCCCTCGACCTGAGCCCCCAACCCCGCGCCCCCTGGCTGTGCGTCCCGGCAGACCTAGTTCCTGACCCCCTTGCTCAGCCAGGCCAGCGCCCCTTCCTCTGGTGCCTCCTTGGGGTGAGCTTGCTTCATGGGACGGCTGTGCTCAGGGAGGTGACTTATGAGTGGCTCTGGGGGACACATGGGGGCGCCTTTCCTGGTAGAAAAGGCTGAGCCATGGGCCCCACAGGTTTCTGAGAAGGCTGGGCCTCGTCGGTCTGGGGTGGGGACAGGGAGGCTCTGACCGAGGTTGTGTCTTGTCCCCAGAGGAGGTCATGCTGGCCGAGGAGGACAAGAATGCGGAGGAGAAGTCCCCTCTGGATGGTAGGTCCCGGGCTGGCACTTGCTCCCCAGGAAGAGAGCTTGGCGGCCCGTGGGCAGCGCCACCGTGCACGCATGTGTGTTGGTGCGTGACATCGTCTGCTGGGCCACGTGCGTGCCCGTCCGGCACACACGCTTTCGGGCCTGGCAGGGCCCTTCCTGGAGGGAGGGAGGCAGGCCCTGCGACCCTTGGCTGCGTGTTCCCAGCGACCTGTGTGCCGTGGTATCAGCCCATGCTGTCCAGCTTACGTGTGACTGAGTGAGTGTACACGCAGGGGCCCCCTGACGCGGAAAACACTGCTCCTTGGCCTTGCTTAGCACAGTTCAAATGCCCGACAGCCAGGCGGCTCTGGTGCTGCCTGCCGTCTCGGCCAGCGGAGACCAGAGCATTCCCGTCGCTGTGGCATGTCTGGGAGTGCTGCTCAGGAAGCTTTCGCCGGCAGGGTTATGCCAGCTGACCTGTCCCAGGACTCAGGGTGGCTCGGCCCTGGTGGCCGTGGAGATGCACGCAGCACAGCCAGGGGCCACCGGGGCAGGGCGGCTGCTGTCTCCACTCCCTGCTCAGGATGGCCCAGGCCCCTGCCCTGGGGTGTCAGCTGGGCCACACCCGGGACAGTGAGCAGGCCTATAGACCTGGCCGGACCCTTTTGGCCTCACCTGGCCTGGAGTGTGGGCTCTGGGGCGGCTGCAGGCCTGGCCTGGCTCCAGCCGGCGTTTCCTGCCACACTGGTAGCAGGCCTTCCCCACTGACCTCACTGTGGAGGGCAGGGAATGTGGGGCCCACCCTCAGAGCTCCTTGTCCCTTTGCCCTGAGGACCGAGAAGGGCCATAGGGCAGGAGCCATCCCATGTCCCTCACTTCAGCTTCCGGGCAGGAGACAAGGGAAGGCCGGGTTCTCGGGAGGACGGAGGATCCTCAGCTGAAAGACACCCCCACCCCTCCCCGCTGGGCAGACAGCCTGGGCTCTGGCTCTGGCTTAGGTGGACCCCTCTGCCCTCTGTTTAAAGCAGTGTTGAAGCGGGCGGCCAACAAGAAGAGCCGGAACGACCTGATCCATGCTGAGGAGGGCCAGGACCGGCTTGCAGATCTCTGTGCTGCGGGTGAGTCCCTCCCGGCCCCCTGGCTCTGCGAGCCCGTGGTCACACAGACTCTGTGCACCGAGCTCCCTGCTGGTCACCCAGTCTGCCCAGCTCTCTGGGGCCCCCGTCCCCTCCTTCCCCACTGCCCACCCTTCCCAAGCCAGCTCGTTCCGGGCCCGCTGTGCCGCAGGAAGCCCAGTGTTCTCTGACCGGCGCTCAGATTTCTGGCTGGGGCACCAGCCGAGTGGCGTGCACAGCCAGCCTTGGCTGGCTCATTTCAATGTGGCTCGCCGGCTGCTCTGTGCTCTGCCGTCCCCTGGACAGGGAGCCCTCCACCACAGCCCACGTATGTCACCAACTCTGCAGGGACCAGATGTTCCTGGCTGTCTGTCTGTGTCCCATTTCCCAGGTGGCCCCGGGGCTGCTGCTGGCCTGGGGTAGAGGCAGGGAGTGTCCGAGGCAGCAGGACTGCCCAGGCCACGGGGAGGGACTGCCCTCTTGGAAGGTGGGCGGGGTGTGGCGACCCACTCTCCCGTCCGGAGCTCAGCACCCATGGAGCCCCCGGCCCTCCTCTGTGCAGTGGGGCCAGGGCCCACCGCCGGGCACAGTGGCAAGTGTCCCTTTTGGGGGGGGCAAGGGGCACGTTCGGCAGAGGGGAGCGTGTCCTGGGCCGCGTGTCCTACATGCCCTCAGCGAGCCCCCTTCCTGCAGGGTCCCCCTTCGCCCGAGCCAGCCTCAAGAGCGGGAGGACGGAGGGCTCCTCCTACTTCCGCAGGAAGGAGAAGATGCTCCGGTTCCTTGTGCGGCGCATGGTGAAGGCGCAGAGCTTCTACTGGGCGGTGCTGTGCGTGGTGGCCCTGAACACGCTGTGCGTGGCCATGGTGCACTACAACCAGCCCCAGCGGCTCACCACGGCGCTGTGTACGTAGCCGGGCCCGGCCTTGCCCCCCGCCCCCTCCCCAGCCGCCTCTGGTCCATGACCAGGGGCTCCCGGGCTGCGGCCTTTGGTCTTGGAGCGCCTGGGGCAGGAGCTCTGCACTGACCAAGGGGCCCCACAGGCCAGCCAGGGCCCCTCCCAGGTGGCCCCAGCCCCGCGGAGCTGGGCCCGTGTTCTGGGAACCCAGCTGATCTGGCTAGACCCCGCACCCGTCGGGGAGTGAGAAGCCAGGGTGTTCCCGGGCCCCCTGGGAAGGAAGCTCAGGGATGACCAGGCACCAGCCCGGCTGGCAGACCCAGGCCCTCCCCTGGGAGGGCTTCAGACCCAGGACCGGAGGCAGAGCTGCCCGTCCCACCACGAGGCCACCACTCCCGCCACAGCCCGAGGAGCAAGCCTAGCCTGGCTGTTTGCACATTCTTTCTGACTGGCTGGACCTGGTGCATCTATGAGCAGGGCCGACTGGCCGGTGCCCATTTGCCACAGTGTGTCATGGCTGGTCTAGGCCCTGGCGACTGTCCAAGACAGCAAAGAGGAAGCAGCTGAGGCTGGGGCTCCTTGTCCCCTTCCAGGGACCAAGGCTCGGGGTTCACGCCCTAGGGCTTTGCAGGCCCTGCCGCTGCCCTGCTCCCCAGGCTCAGCCGCACTCACCTGGCCCTGGTGGTTATGGCTGCTCTCCAGGCAGAGCTGGTCTGGGGCTTCCCCAGGGGCCTTGCCCTCTCTGCGGAGCCCTGTGTGCCTGAAGCCCCCGGGGTGCCCAGGAGAGCCTTTGGTGCAGAGAACAACCCTCCTGACTGACAGTCCTGGTCCTCGAAGGCCGGCCACACACCCCTCTGTGGGACCACAGAGCCCCTGCGGCTCCCTAAGGGCTCGTGTGCCCTGGATGGCTCCACAGGCCACTTGGTTGTGTGGGGGGTGGGGCTTGAGGCCAGTTTCCCATGTCTGTATTGAAATGTGTCTCGGGGACGGCAGAGGCAGCAGGTGCAGGAGAGGCCCAGGGAGCTCCCCGCAGACACTTGGGGCACAGGCTCCTGGGAGGCGGGGGAGTGGGCTAGGGAGCACCGGACAAGCCTGGCAGGCTGCTCGCCAGCTCAGGGTAGTGCCACATCTGTGGGCGAGGGAGCCCCTGGGGTGAGGGAGTGGCCACTGCTCTGGGCCTCAGATGGGAGGCTGAGCACAAAGCGGACGGACGAGTGGAGCAGGCACAAGCAGGAGCTGTGCCCCCACCAGTCTCAGCTTCCCTACTTCCTGCCGGGTGCCTCGCAGACTGCTGTCCCCAGGCTCCTGGGCACAGGATGAGCGTCTGGGCAGCTCCAGCGTCTAGGCCCCTGTGGGTGGCTGCAAGTCCTGTGTTGGTGGCCTCTCCGCCCAGGATCTGGGCTTCTTGGGGGGGGGGGGGCGGGGCCCACAAGGAGCAGGCACTTGCGCCTCTGTGACATCATGTCGGCGGCTCTGGGGCTCGGTGGCCAGGAGCCTTGGGTCTTTCCAGGCTGCTGGGCCTTGTGGGCTGCACTTGGGGGCCGGCTCGGAACAGCTTTCCCAGCCCCCACTCCAACACCTGCTGCCTGGCGTCAGGGAGCGTCAGGCCTGGGTGGCCGCTTTTTCTGCGCTGAGCCTGAGCCGTTCCTACCTGAGGGTCAGCGGGCATCTGTGCCTCTGACACTGGCCTCTCAGCTTCTGCAGGGAGGCTGCTTTGCCAATGTGCCCAGCTTGGGTGCTCTGGGGACGCTGGCCGGCTTCAGGAGCCAGACTTGCTCCCCAGGGCTGATGGTCCACGTCCTCAGGCCATGGAAGGGGGGCCCTGCCCGAGGCCTTCCGGTCGTGTGTGTTGGCGGTCAGCGCAGCTGCGGTCTGCCTGTCCGGGGTCCGGGCTGCTCTGCGGGCCTACCCCTGACGGGTGCTGCGGGGTTCTCGGCACGATGCTGCGTGGAGAGCTGGGGAGCAGGCTGGTTTGGGATGCACAGTGACAGGAAGCAGGGGGCCCCTTGCCCATCATCTGTCTCACTGGGAGCTGCTGGAGGCCCAGAGGCCCCAGGGAGCCTGGGCTGGTGACTGCCCCTCGCTGGCCCCCCGTACCTCCTCTTGGCCTTGGTGCCCTGCGCCAGGCTCCGCTGCGGGTTCTGAGCCGGGTTGGAGGCCACGGTGCCCTTGGCTGGCTGCACAAGACAGTGAGCTGATTCCCGCTCAGCACCTGGGCAGGAGGGTCACAGGCAGTGACCTTGAGCTGGTGTGTGGAGCCACTGGTGGGGCCAGCGGCCGAGCCGGCTGCATCTCCTGCTATCTGTGGCCTCGTTCTTCCGGCTCTGACCCTCCTTCCACCCAGGCCGGTTCAGGGGCTGCGTTTGTGTCTCGGATCCCCGCCTGGTGCTCAGCTGTACCGTGTCCTCCCTTTGGTCCCGAGGCAGCAGCCACAGGTGCCTCTGTGTGACTCAGCAGTGCCAGACGGGCCAGGGCTAGGGGTGCTGAGGCTGCGGAAGCACTGGCTGGTCGGCGGGGCAAACCATGAACAGAGTTAAAACCCTGCTTGGCGCTGTGAGGTCCTGAGGTGGCACCTTGGGTGGTCCCAAGACACCAGGAGCCTCTGGAGAGGGGACTCCGCCGGCCATCAGAGTGTGGAACGGGGAAGCAGCTAGGCAGGCAGACGGGTCCAGGGCGGCCCAGCCATCTGCCTGGGGTACCCAGAGGACCCCATGCCCCAGAACTCACTGCTGAGCCCAATCCCGGGAGCTCACCTCTGAGCCTGTCCCCGTGTCCCTCGGCACCGGTCACTCACCACCTTGCAAGCTGGAATGAGCACCTGCCTGCATCCCTCCTGACGTCTTGATTCTCCCCATCCTGGCTGAGGCTTCAGAGCTCAGGGGCCGCAGACCAGCCCTGGAAAGCTCGACCCTGCAAGGCCCAGGGCCTGGCACCCGCAGTCTGGGCTACAGCAGGTGGGAAGAGGCCGCGAGCTAACCCCCTCTTCTCCGGCTTCTCCTAGACTTTGCAGAGTTTGTTTTCCTGGGTCTCTTCCTCACAGAGATGTCCCTGAAGATGTACGGCCTGGGGCCCAGAAGCTACTTCCGGTCGTCCTTCAACTGCTTCGACTTTGGGGTGAGTGGGATGCCTTAGCAGGGGTCCGTGCGGGGGGGTGGGGTGGGGTCCAGGCGGGTCTAGCTGGCCCCTTGCTGGAGGGCGCCTGCGGTCCTTCCCCCGACCCTCTGTGGGGCGGCAAGGCTGCCTGTGGTTGACAGCCCACAGAGGGAGGCCCGTCCTGGTCAGGCCCCAATGGGTGGGGTGCTTTCTGAAGGCTCTACCCCCTCACCCTGTCTGAAGAGGCTCTGGCCCCTCCAGGCCTGGGACAGTGACCTTCTCTGTGCGTTGCTGCCCCGAAGAGGGTCCGGTCTCTCCCCAGCAGAGGTTGGGCTTGGTCCTGCAACCCCTGCCTCCCACCCCGCAGACCTGGCCATGAGCAGACGGGCACACCACAGCTGCCAGGGGAGGACGGGCCACTCTGGTGACCTACCCTCTCTGTGGGGTTGGGCAGCAGGGCCCGAGGCCCTTCCCCACCCTCTGTGGTCAGGGAAGCCTTGAAGGGAGACACACATCTGAGATGTGAGTGAGCCCCGAGCCGGGACTGCTGGCACCGCCCAGAGAGAGGCCACATTCTGACCGCTGGAGGCGCTAAGCAAGAAGGAAGGACGGACATCCCTGCAGGGTTCTCCTCAGCCAGGGCCACGGTGGGCTTGGAGCTGACAGGAATGGCTCATCTTGCCAGCACTTCAGTGACCCGGCCACCCAGGACGCTCCGTGTGGCTGAGCCACCAGCACCGACACCTCACGGGCCCAGGGCTGCGCAGCTAGTGTGTGGGGCAGTTGGGGTGGGTGCCCGGGCTTCCTGGCCCCAGGGCAGGTGCCCCCGATCATTTGTGTGGGAAGGAAACACCTGGCTGCCCGGGCTGCGCCCCTGGCCAAGTGCACGAGGGCTCCTTCTCTCCACGTCCACGCGTGCCGTTTGTGGGTTCGCTGGTGGCGGCCATTCTGGCAGGTGTGCGGTGGCGTCTCCCTGTGGTTTCGATTTGCACCTGTGTGGGTTAGTGGTGCTGAGCATCTTTTCACGTGTCTCTGGCCATCTGTGGGTCCTTTTTGGAGAAGTGTCTATTCAGGTCGGTTCTCTGCCCACTTTTATTTTTATTTTTTTTAACAATTTTTTTTTTTTTTAAGATCTTATGTATTTATTTTTAGAGAGAGGGGAAGGGAGGGAGAAAGAGAGGGAGAGAAACTTCTGTGTGGGTTGCCTCTCCTGCGCCCCCTACTGGGGACCTGGCCCACAACCCAGGCATGTGCCCTGATCGGGAGTTGAACTGGCGACCCTTTGGTTCGCAGGCCGGCGCTCAGTCCACTGAGCCACAGCAGCCAGGGCTTCTCTGCCCGTTTTTAAAATTAGGTTGTTTATTTGCTCGGTGTTGAGCTGTATGAGTTCTTTGCCAATCTTGGGTGTTAACGCCCTGCAGGATGTATCGCTGGCAAGCGTCCTTTCCCGTTCAGTAGTGTGGCTCGTTCGTTGTGTCTTCTGTTTCCCTCACCCCTCAGAGACACGTCAGGAAAAGGATACTTCTCGGGTCAAAGTCGGAGTCTCCTGCCTGTGTTCCTTCCGGGAGTTTTGTGGTTTCCCGTCTGACTTTACGTTCCCCCTCGGAGCTCGTTCTCGTGTGCGGTGTGAGAAGGTGGTCTGGTTTCTCTTTGCTGCGGATATCGGTCCAGTTTCCCAGCACCGCTCACTGAAGCGACGGTCCCTCCCCCACGGTGTTCTGGCCTCCTCTGTCAGCTGTTCACCGACCGGAAAGGCGAGGGCTTAATGGTGGGCAGACCGCGCCGTGTCTTCCGTTTGGTGCTCACGTTCTTTGCTGCCGGGAGAAGCTGAGCGTTCCCAAGCCAGCAAGTCCCAGCTTCCTCTCGCGTAACGGTCCTTCCCTCGTCACTGTCCCCTCACATGTGACCTGGGCAGCACCGTCAGCCCCTGCCTGGCAGTCTCCTCGTTTGTTAAGCGCCTGCTGGACTTGGCACGGCCTGCTGGCTCCTGAGTGGCCGTCCTAGCTGCCAGCACCGCGGGGCCTGTCCTCGGTGTCAGGGGTCCCGATGCGGCCGCGCTGGGCGTTTCCGGATCCACTGATGGGCTGCTCGGCGCCCTTCTCTGCTTCCAAAACCTCACCCGCGTTTTGTTTTTATGCCAGCCGTGCCTCGTCTTCGGATGCCAAAATCCGTATTGTTTTTCTTTCTATGTAACAAACAACCCCAAAACTTAGCGGTTTCAGAGCAGACATTATCTGTCATTTCGGCGGGTCAGGCACCAGGGTGCGACTTCACCGGCCGTCCCAGTTCCGCGTCTCTCGTGAGCTCCGCGGGGCTGAGAGCGCCCTTCCGAGCATGTGCCTCAGGGGACCAGCCCCCAGGCCCACTCCTGTGTCGCTGGCAGCCTCGGCTCCTGGTCCCCTGGGTGTCCCTGTGGGTCACAGCTGGTGACCCCTGGGAAACCGCGGTCATTGTGTGAGTCTCACCTCAGAGGTGACATCCCATCTGTCACTTTCTGTTCACTGGAGTGAGTCCCTAGGTCCAGCCCATCCCCAGGAGACAGGGGTATACCCGGGGGTGAGCACCAAGCGCTGGGGGCCATCGGGTCATCTTAGAGGCTGACTTGCCCCACCTAAGGGAACTGTTCTGAGAATTAATGAGAAATCGCGGAGATGCTGAAAGATCCACAATGAGCAGGAAGCCTATTTGGAAACTCTGTCTACAGCCCACCCCGCCCGCTGCGCCACCCGTGTCTCGGCAGGTGCGGAACTGTAGGTGCGCTGGGACATCGGCACACACTTGACATGCCCTGAAGGACACGTCTGTGTTCAGGGTGCACACCTGTGCATTCGGGGAGATGCGGGGCTGGTGTGAGCCCCAGGCCTGACAAGCAGGTTCACGGGCCGCTGGTGACCGCCGGCAGGTTGTGATGGTGTGCCAACCTCTGCCCAGATGCCCGCCTTTCTCCGGGGCGAGGCGAGAACGTTGCGGGAAGCCGGCTGATCGGAGGTGGATGTGAGATGGGCGGAAATGACCGGACCCTTGGGTGATGCCCGAGCCAAGCGTGGGCACGTGGGGTTTAAGAGGTTGAGGCTGTTCATTCGGTTCTGCACATCAGCCGTGGAGTCTTGGTTTGAGGACGGGAAGCACGTGGCCCTGCAGGCCGGCATGGCCCAGAGTCCCCGAGAGGTGTGCTGGCAGGTGGCAGGGGGGTGTCCGTCTGGGCCCCCTGAAGCATCCTGTCCAGGGAGAGCTGGTGAGGGGCCAGTCCCAGTGCGTGTCCTCTGTGAGTCCCTCACCCCACCCACTGGCCAGGATGGCCCTCTGTGGAGCCTGTGAGGACAGCAGGGACCTGGGCTGTGGGCCCAGCGTGGATGGCGTGGAAGCCTGAGGGCAGGCCGGCCACAGGACTTCCTGGTGGGGCGTGCTGGCCTCTGGGCACCTGGAGACAACAGCTCAGGAGTGAACAGGGCAGCAGGGGCTGTGCCCGGGAGGGAGTCCTGGGAAGCAGGTGCTGCCGGCCCGGAGAGGCCCGCCGTCTGAAGTGGGCGGCCCAGCCCCTCGGTGTTAGGGAGACACTGGGCCCCCGGCTGTCACTTCGTCCCTTGTCCTCCTGGCGGTGTGACTGGTGGGCCAGAGGGGAGGAGGGACACTGAGCCTATGGGGTCTGAGGCTCCTCAGGAGGCAGGTTCGAGAGCTGAAGATGAGGCTCACCTGGGGTACGTGAGGCCTGGAGCTGACCCCACCTCTGTTGCAGGTCATTGTGGGAAGCATCTTCGAAGTGGTCTGGGCCGCCGTCAAGCCCGGGACCTCCTTCGGGATCAGCGTGCTGCGGGCTCTGCGGTTGCTGAGGATCTTCAAGGTCACCAAGTAGGTCCTCATGGGCTCCTGGGCATGTGGGGACGTCCCCCGGGGGTCCTGGGGGGTGCGTGTGGGAGGTCGGCCACACAGCACACTTGCTCCTGGGAATCCGTGCTGCCGGTTTGCTCTCGGCTGCCTGGAATATCTTCCTGCAGCTTCCAGCCCTGTAAACACACAAACACACAAGACCAAAAGTGATGAAACAGCCCAGCACAGCTCCCAGTCGGCCTCGCTGGGGCATGTCCATCGTCGGGGCCACACCAACGGGCTTCAGTGTTGCCAGGGGGGCTCTGCCCTCGTTAGGTTGCTCCCATCGGTCAGTCGCTCTGGAGCCCAGGGGTTCGGGGCACGTTGGAGAGGGTAGAGGGGGAAAGTGGTGACGGAAGGAGACTTGGGCAGGTGAGCACACAGAACAACATACAGGTGACCTGTTGCAGGATCGTGCTCCTGAGACTTGCAGCATCTTATGAACCGAAGTGGCCTAGTAAACTCAGTGGGAAAGGAAACTTCAGTCACCCCTGTTGTCTCGAGCCCTCTCTTGGGGGCAGCAGGCCCCACTTACAGTTCTCAGGGGTGATTGCTTCCCAGGGAGTAGAGGAAACGGGGAGACCCGAAAGGTGCTTGTCATTGTCCTGCCCTGCTTCCCGAGCTGGCCTGGCACCCGTCCCCAGTGTGACCCCCTTGGTTGTCTGCGTCACTCTGGAGGCGAGTCTCCCCGCGCTGCCCTCGAGGAGGCAGAGGTGGTGCAGTGAGTGGGGACAGCTGGGCGGGGTCCGTCCCCCCTGCAGAGGCACAGGGGTGGGGCCGGGAGATGCCCCTCCCAGCCACCCAGGCCGAAGCCCCCTCTGGCCTGAGTGTCTGAGGCTCCGCCCCCGGGAGCAGCTGGGTGCGGAGACCCACGATGCGTCAGCATGGCTGCAGGGTCCCGGCGCCCCCACGGGGCACATGGCCTGTTGCCCTGGGGCCTGGGCTGATGGCGGTGCCCGGACGGCAGCAGTTAGTGGGGACCGGTCACTGTGAGGGGTCAGCAGCACAGCTATCGGTGGACCCCAGGGGGCCTGTGTGCTGGGAGATCCAGGACAACAAGAGGGACCTGGGGTCTGGCCTGCAGGAGCACTTGAGGGGGGTGGAGGGGGTGCTGGGGATGCCAGGGGGAGTCCGAGAGAGTGCTCAGGCGAGGCTGGCAGCCCACTCACACCGCTGCCCTGGCTGGGGGGTCTGTGCCGAGGCGGCGGCGTGACGTCCTCGTGTGGGCCGATGGCAGCACCTGTTCACTCCAGCCCTGGCCGCCCCGGCAGGTACTGGAGCTCCCTGCGGAACCTGGTGGTGTCGCTGCTCAGCTCCATGAAGTCCATCGTCAGCCTCCTGTTCCTGCTCTTCCTGTTCATCGTGGTCTTCGCCCTGCTGGGCATGCAGCTGTTCGGGGGACAGTACGTGGCCCCGCGGGGGAGGGGAGGCCGGCTGGTGCAGCTGTGCCGCTGAGGCCTCCGCCCTGCCTGTCCCCACGGAGCACAGCCTGCGAGCGGCCTGTGACCAGAGCTGGCGCCGAGGGGCCGGTGCTCCCGGCTCCCGGTGGAGCTGCCTTTTCCCGAGACTTGTGTTTTTCTCAGGTTCAACTTTCAAGATGAGACGCCAACGACCAACTTTGACACCTTCCCCGCCGCCATCCTTACTGTCTTCCAGGTAAGGCCCCGTCCTGCTCCTCCTGAGCGTCTCCACACTGCCCGGCCGGCCCGCGTTCCAGACACGTGCGGGAGCAAGTGGGGCACACACTCACAGGTGCCCCCGTCCTGTGACGCCGTCCCCGGGGGCTCCACTGACTGGCAGCCCCTGGGCTTCAAGCCACAGCTTCTCTCTGAGCCCCAAGGCCCCGGGATCGGAGCCGCCTTGCCTCCTTTGGGCACAAAGCAGCAAAGCGCCCTGACACCCTCAGCCCTCTTACCCCCGCAGGTGCCCCTGTGTCTCTGTGAGCCTCTGGCAGGGCCCCTGCTGAGACTTTCTGCCCTTGGGGCTCTGGCTCCGCTGGGACCGCCTTGCTGGCCATTCTGCCCCACGAGATGCCCGGGGCACCAGCCTGAGGGGGAGGTGGGCTCTGCCCGAGCTGGGTCTCAGGGAAGCCCTGCAGGCCGTGTGTGCCCGGCCGGGATCAGCTCCTTGGCATGGGTTCCTTTTCCTGAGGGAATGAAAATACTCTGAGGTTGACCGTGCCAATGGTCGCACACGTCTGTGAACACACCAACAAAACCTCTGGAGTCGACACCTGAAGTGACTGAATTATGTGCGTGTGACTTAGAGCGAGGCAGCTGTTTGGAAAAGGGCACAGCCGCATCGCAGAGAAGGTGGCGCCAGCGGGTGCCCGCACCCCACGCGTTCCCGTGGGTCCGTGTGCGTGGTGGGACTGACCCGTGAGTCAGGACACGGAGGGGAGCAGACGGCCCACCGACGTCTCCTGACAGGGCCCCCGGCTTCCTGGCCCCAGACTCAGCCTGGGACCGGCACCGTCCCCCTCCTTGCTGACCGTGCGCCCTGGGACCTCTGGCCGGTTCCTCGTGTGCGTCTCCCACTAGTTCCGTGTCTCTGGAGACCTGGAAAAGTTATAATTCACGTGAAAAGACGGGTGCCGAGTGTCCAGGCCGTTGCAGGCGGTGCAGCGAGGACCAGAAAGGCAGGCGGTGTGGAAGGCGGTACACACGTGCCATTTACAAGCGACGTGATGTTTACACTGGAAACAGGAAAGGACCAAGTAGAAACAGGAGAACCCACCCGTGTTGCCGAATACTGTCCACACGCGAAAACATGCTTTGTGTGTGACATCGCTCACTCAGAAAATTCGGTTCAGGTGGAAGATCCCTTCACGGCAGTCACGGAGCTGTAAGTACCAAGAAACAGCCCCACAGAGAGCAGGCGGGACCTGCAGGCTCCTGGTAAAGGGTCCGAAGACGTGAGCACAGCAAGGGCGTTTTCACAGGAGGGCAGCCTCACACAGTGACCGTGGCAGCTGTCCCTACTTGAATCGGTGGCTTCACCACACTCTTGTCCCAAGTCCCCCAGGACGGCGCCGGGGGCCCTGCCTCCGTCCTGTGGAGAGCCAGTGTCCGGGGCGGCCGGGAGCTTGAGGGGGGGTCCCCCACTGCTCAGCGGGACTTTGTGAGAAGCCACAGTGGTGAGGGCTGGGAGGGCGAAGAGGGGATGTCCGAGGAACGCAGTGCAGCCCGGAACAAGGCGCCCACCTGCACGCCAAGTCGGTGTCCGACAGCGAGGACGCACTTCGGGGGGCGGGCGGCAGGAATGCTGGGAGGTGGGTGCACAGACCCCAGTTACGCTGGAAGTCTCAGTGTGAGAAACCAAACGTAAAATGACTTGAAGAAACAACAATGTCTTTGTGAACCTGGGATGGAGAAGAATTTCTTAAACAAGGTGCGGAAAGCGGAAACCATGAGAGACGGACACATTTCACTATATTAAAGTTTTTTTCTAATATAAAAGTAAGTTAATAGCAGAGAAAACCCCAGAAGCTATTTCTGAGAAAGAGTCTCCATGGAGGATCAGCAGGTACCAGAACACAGAAGAAGCTCTCACAGGTCAGTCAGAGAGAGACGGGCCGGCGGCCGGAGGGACTGAGTGGCCTGGGACCCAGGAGGTGACGTGTCCCCTCACCTCCCCCTCCCTGAGACGGAACCGCCGCAGGGTGTGACGGTGCTGGGGTGTGTGAGTTGCCCGAGCAGGACTTGGGACAACCGCTCTGGAGGCATCTGGGAACCTTGGAGGCACACGTGACCTACCAGATATGGCCTCCACAGTGCTGGCCAGGAGGGCAGCGGCTCGCACCTGTGAGTGGCCAGCATGTGCCAACAGGGGTGGACTTGGAACGCTGGGCAGAAGCAGCGAGGGAGTGGAAGGAGTACCCTGGCGTCTCGTGTTTGCTGTCGGGTGAAGCCAAACTCTGGACGCACAGGCGGGGCCTGGACACAAACGCGACAGTGTGAACAGGTGTCCCTTCGGTGCCGGACACAGGACGGCATCGCTTCACCCCCGTACTTTCCAGAGATAGGAGTGGAAGCGGGCATGTTTCCTGATGGGGTGGGGACTGCGTCAGCCACCCTCTCAGCCTCAGCCCCGGCCCAGGGGGAAGGAAGGGGGCCAGAGGCCCGCCCAGCCCGCCCTTCCTCCTGCGTGGAGCTCCCCGTGCACTTTGGCTGGAGACCTAGCACGTTTGCTTCTAAGAGCTGAGCCAGCAGCAGCCATGTTTCTGTGCAGGGACCCCGGCCACCTTGCCTCCAGAGACACCGTCACCCCAAATCCTGTGTGTGCGTGTGTACATTTGTGTGGGTGCGTGTCGGTACATGTGTATGTGCATGTGGGGGGCAGTGGCTGTGCCTACATGCAGGGGGCCCTTGGGAGCAAGTGCGTGTATACCTGAGTGTGCACGTGTGTGGGCGGGGCTGTGTGTAGTGTGTGCACGCGTGTGCGGCCCTGCAGGCGTGCCCAGCGGTGCTCGCCCCACAGATCCTGACGGGGGAGGACTGGAACGCGGTCATGTATCACGGCATCGAGTCGCAAGGCGGAGTCAGCAAAGGCATGTTCTCGTCTTTCTACTTCATCGTCCTCACGCTCTTCGGGAACTGTATCCTTCTGCGGGCCGGGCTGCGGCAAAGCAGGGGCCGGTGTTGGCCTGCCTCCGGCCCTGCCCGCGCAGACCCCTGTCCTGTCCTGTCCTGTCCTGTCCTGTCCTCCTGGAGTTGCTCCTGCTGCTCTGTGTCCCCTGGGCCTGCAGGGCGCAGCCTTGGTCCTGTCCCGGGTGTGGCGAGGCCCCCGAGGGTGCCCACGGCTGCAGGTGGTTCAGGGAGGGGGCAGCTCGGCCTCAGTGTCCCATCCAGAGCAGGCTTGCCCGTGAGGCGGCGGCCTTGCATGGAGCTACCTGCCGCTTGAGGGCCCCCGGACCCCGGGCCACGCTTGGTGGTCAGGACTGCGGGGCAGGTGCTGCCGGCAGCAGGGGCGGAGGCTGGGCATGCTGCTCACTGTCGGGGGCAGGGTTGCTCGGCCCAATGTCAGCGGTGCCCGGAATCAAGGTGACAGGTGACCCCAGAAGGCCTGGCTCTGCAGGTTCTGTGTGTGGGCTGGGGGTGCTGCCCCAGGGGCACAGGCGGGCGCAGAGGTGAGCTGTGGAGAGGGGAGGCTGCAGGGACAGGGACCTGGAGGGACCCTCCAGTCAGCAGCACAGCAGGGCCTGGTCCGGGGTGACTCGAGCAGGACAGGCCGTGCCTGTGCCCACCGTCAGCCCCTCGTGCCCCTGGGGCCCTGGGTGAGCTCCCTCCACTGTGTGACCTTTGCTTCCTCATCCCTGAGAGGTGGTGGCACTGGATCAGGGGCCCCTGGGCTCTCTGTGGACGAGGTTCCAGGTGGGGCCTGGTGCTGGGCCCCCGGTGTCCTGTGCCTCGAGGGGGAGCGAGAACACGGCCGGTGTCTGTGAGCCTGACTGGGGCTGGGGGTTTGCACGGGTCTGTCTGTCTGTCTGTGTGACGTGGCCTCTGCCCACAGGACCCACAGGTGAGGCAGAACGTGTTGGCCAGGAGGCTTCTCAGTGGCCAGAAACGGGCGGGACAGGAGGCAGTCCGGGGGCCTCCTGGGGGGCGAGGGCAAGTTGATCCCAAACCATCGCTGAGCGGGGGCCTGGAGGTCGCTCTGAAGAGCTGCGCTGGGGGTGGTGGTCCGAGGTGTAGCCAACGCCAGGGGGCCGAGGGCCCTGGCAGTTGTTCTGGGCTGCGTCTGGGGGCTCGGAGGGCCACGTGGACACCAAGGGGCAGGAGTCTGCAGGGCGGTGGGGCCTGGGGGCCCTGTTTTCCACGGAGAAGCCACGGTTTGTCCATGTGGGAATGAGTCAGGACAGAAAGGTTCCCTTCCTTATCTGGAGCCGACCAGACACCTTGCTGAATGTCTTCCTGGCCATCGCAGTGGACAACCTTGCCAACGCTCAGGAGCTGACCAAGGTAGGGCCGTCCCCTGCAGATCCGGAACAGAGGGTGGGGGTGACCCTGTCACTCTGTGTGAGGCCAGAGAGCCCGTGGGGCCGCCGTCCAAGGGTGTGGCTGGGCGAAGTCAGGCTGTCGCTCGAGGCGGGAGAGCTGCCCGGGAAAGCCTGAGGGGCTCCGGTGCCGGGAAGAGGGGACCACGGGGTCAGCTCTCGGAGAAGCCATGGCCGGGGAACAAACCAGAAGTGCGGGGGCAGCATGGCTGGAGGAGGTGAGGCCCAGACCAGTCCCGAGGAGTGGGGGTAGCCGCCCTGGCCTCAGGAGAGAAGCCACGTGAGGGTCAGGGGTTCCACATGGCCGTGTGAGGGACCGCCGTGCTCGTTCCCGGGTGGTGAGGGGACCGACCCCAGGGTCAGTCGCAGGTGTGGCGGTCAGGTGCTGTTCTCAGATGCCGGGCCAGCGGGAGCAGCTGGTGCTGCCATCTCAGCAGGCGCCACTGCCGCCGCCAGACACCGTGCCCCGCTGACATGAGATGCCCCAGCGGGCGTCTCTGCTCACCGTGCCCCCGAGCCAGCGGGGGCTACAGTTCCACACATCTCCCCTGCGGTTTCTCTCCAGAGGACGCGGCCCCCTGCTCGGCCACCTGTACCCGCACGGCCCCGATGCTGCTGCTGGGCTGCCCGCTGTCTCAGCCTCGCCTCGTGCTCAGCAGGCCCTGGAGCCCTGGGGAGGGCGCCGCTAGGCTGGGCCGGCGGGAGACAGGCCTGCCTCTGTCGCAGATGCTGTGCCCCTTTCAGCGTCTGGTGTGTGGCTCGTGTCCGTCCTCGACATAATGTCCACTGTGTGTGTCCTCGAGAACACCGGACAGTCCAGTCCCCTCTGGGCCGGCATGTGCCAGCCCTCCGCACACTGTCCCTGGGCCGGGGCTGAGTGGACCGGCCATCCCCGAGGGAGGCGGGCTCAGGGCGTCTCTATGGGCGGCGTTGGGGCAGGTGCATCTTGGCGCCCACCCAGGGCCCTCGGGGGTGCCCCAAGTTGGGCAGCTCACCTCCCTCGGTCTCTGCTCAGCCTCTCGCTGCCCCTCCCGGGCCTGGGCCCTGGTGCTGCCCATGGGTCTGGACCCCTCCTTTGCTCTGTGGCCTCTGAGGAGGGGGAGTCCCATGGCCGCCCTGTCCTGGTGTCAGGAGGGGCCAAGGCTGAGCCTGGCCGTCCAGGGGCAGGTGCAGAACAGCCGGGCCCTGGCTGGGCCGCTGGGGCTGGGGACCCCGTGCGCCCGCAGAGCCCCTCTTGGCGTCGGCCGTGCGGGGCCTTCGGTGGCCTGGCACCACCTGTCCCGGGGCAGGCGTGAGCCCGAGTCCTCCCGGCACAGCTGTGCGAGGACTTGCCGCAGCTCTGCGGGCCGATGTGGCCACCGCGTTGGCCTGTCTGTGGGAGTCGGGCAGGGCAGCCTGTCTGTCGGGCTGGCAGGACTCGACTCTCCTTCCGTCATGTCCCTGCGGGCACAGCCGTTTGTTTTCCGAGGCTGAGTTGGTTTGTGGAACGCTGGTGACGTCCCCACCCTCGAGGGCCATAAACCGAGGTGGGGCCCAGAGCTGGGGAGGGCCAGCTCACGGAGACTTAGTTTTGCCATTGTTGTGACCCCACCAGCAGATGGCAGCGTGGTTTGGGTCACGCGGAGAGCACCGGTTCTCGGGGCCCCGTGCGCCTGGGGTCGGGGAGGTCAGCAGCCCGCTGGCCGACGGAGCTCCGGGGCCTGCGACCTGGACCCCAGGGGGGCAGTACGTGGGCTCAGGCCCAGAGCCGGAGCAGTGTGTCTGCCCCTGTGAGCACGCACGGGCACCTGCCAGCCCCCGGTGACATAGAGCCAGTGGGCGGCGCCAGGCCCCGGTGTGGGGCCCCACTCCCCTCGCAGCTCTGGGGTGGCGGCCGCCTGGGTTCAGACCTGGCAGGTGCTCCTGGGGGCGGGTGGCATTCTGACCACAGGCACACATACCTGTCCAGGCCGTGCTCACGCAGGAGCCCGCGGCCTGGCCCCAGGCTCTGAGGACAGGGAGGGCTCGGGTCCGGGAGGCGGGTGCAGCTCTCTGAAGCGCAGCCCCGCGGCTCTGCCCGCTCGCAGGATGAAGAGGAGATGGAGGAGGCAGCCAACCAGAAGCTCGCTCTGCAGAAGGCCAAGGAAGTGGCCGAAGTCAGCCCCATGTCGGCCACAAACGTCTCTGTCGCTGCGTAAGGCTCTCGGGGGTGGGTGTGCGGTGGCGCCGGGGGCCCCCGCAGGGCGGCCCTCTGGAGGCCCCTCGCCTCGGCTAGAGCCTGTTGGGACAGGCCCTCCCACCCTGGGGCGGTCGTGGCTCGGACAGCACCCTCTCCCGCAGGAGCCTGGGAGCAAAGGGTTCGCGAGGCAGTGCCTCCCGGCCTCCCCGGGTGAGCAGCAGCGGGCGAGGCAGCGCACGCCCTCACGTGGCGGTGGGGGCTCTGGGCCTGCCCGGGCAGAGGCGGTGCGTTAGGGGCAAGGGGTCGATCTGTCCAGGTTCTGTACAGCTTTCCAGAACATGTATTTTGTGAGCCAGAGATTCCTGGTGGTGTGTCAGCAGCCCAAAAGACTTAGTGCGTTTCCAAAAACGTCCCTGAGTTTTGGGAATCGGGCCATCAGGCAGGGAGAAGCCTCCGTGGTGAGTAAAGGTGAGGGCCTCGCAGGGAGACTGGTCAGCGTGGGTCCCGCTGAGCCTCCAGGCGCGTCGCAGAAGCCTGATGCGAGGGTTAGGGACCTCGGCGGAGGGACAGAGCGTCAGCCCCGTGACAAGGGCCGAGGTCTGGGCAAGGCCAGCCCAGGCAGGGGCTGCAGAAGGAGGTGGGAGAGTCTGGCACCTGGCCGGGGCCCGGGGTGACCACGAGAGGGCACCGGTGCGCTGCCAGGGTGGTCTGTGACCCGGCTAAGCTCAGCTCCATACCACCCCATGCACCCCCACTCCCGGCCGCGCCCCGGGCCCCGGCCTCCTCCTGTGAGCGCTGTGGACCTGGCACTGGGACGGCCACAGGCACCTCTGGCCACTGCATCCATGTGGTCACGCGGGCGTCTGTGGTGGGTGTGAGACTGTGTGTGTCCGGCTTGTGTGTGTGTGTCCTGTGTGTCCACACACATGAGGGAGGGGGTGAGTGCAGAGGCATGAGCAGGTAGCACAGCTGCCCCATCGTCCCGTGGCCCCGGCTGCCTGGGCACCCAGGACGCCAGCTGTGGGCCCGATCCCTGCCCTGGAGCTCCTTCCCACCCCCCAGGGCCCCTGAGCTCGCAGCCAGGCTGACGTGTGCCTTGGCGTTGGCCCTGTGTCCCCGTGTGGCCTGGCAGGCCCTCTGGGCTGCCAGTCCCAGCCTTGGCCCTGTTGGACATGCATTCAGTCCGACGTGGCCACCAGAGATGCTGTGCGCTGGGCGAGGCCTGCCCCGCGTGTGCCGGCAGCGGGTGTCGGGGTCCCGCAGCGCTGTGCTCGGAGCTCCTGTATCTGTCTGTCGTCTGCCCCGCCCCCTCGTGTCCTGTCCTCCAGGTCAGTCTTGTTACTGGACGGGCAGGGCCTGCTCACCCAGGGTCCCACCATGTAGCGCTTGTGTGGGTGAGAGCAGCCACCCGAGGGACCTTTGCCCTGACCCTGCTGAGCCGTGTGGCCTGTGGTGTGGGGGGTTGGGATGCTTTCTGTGCCATCTGGGTGTGGAAGGAACCGTTAGTGTCCTGGGAGGCTCCCGTCCATGCTCTGTGCAGGTCGGCACAGGCGATGCCCAAGGGGGCAGAGGCCGAGCTGGAGTCCGCCTCAGGGACCTGCGCCTTGGAGGCCGCGGGGGGGTTGGGGGGGGTGTCTCGGCCTCAGGCAGTGGCCACTCCAGGCTCCTGGGAGGGGAGGGACTCGAAGGTGGATGTGGTCCTCCGCCTGTCACTGTGCTCAGCCTCATCAGCACAACTTGGGGACGCCGCCGCACACACCCGCACATCGACCCGACACTCCCACGCTCACACACATGCACACTCACACATGTTCACGCTCACTCGTTCATTTCTACGCTGATGCACACTCATAGTCACACACAAGATCGCCGCATTTACCCTGCACATTCACACGTCCACACAAACGTTCACACCTACCCCGCATACTTACACAATCACACACATTCTCACTCATTCTCTTGTGCACACATTTACACTCACACATTCACATCTACCTGCACACACTCATACACCATTGTCACACTCATTCCCATTACCATGCTCATTCACAGACTCGACACACAGTCACACACTGATTTGCACACTTTCTTGCACACACACCCATTTGTCCCCAAGGCCTCCAGGCAGGTGAGTGGCCCGAGCTCCCCACAAACGTCTGTGGACTCCGCCTTGAGGAGGAGGCGCCTGGGAGCCCCCAGCCTCCCTTGGGGGAGCCACCGGGAAGGGAGACGGTGTAAGATGTTTGCTTTCTCTCTGCTGGTTTTGGAACAGCTTCCAGAAGGTCGCTTAGAAGTGGATGCGGTCACCCGAGGGAGGGTGGGTTGGAGATGATGTCACCTGTTTGCCCCAGAAAGGGTCACAGTGGCCTGGAGCTGAGGGCCGCGCTGGGTGAGGGCAGAGCCGGGACGCCGGCAGCAGGGCCCAGGGGCCGCTCTCTCCGCCCCTGCTGAGCGCTGGGTCCACCAACTGGCCCCAGGTCTGGAGGGCGGCTGTGCAGAGCCCGGGCCACGGGGGCCAGCTCTCCCTCCCAGGGCGGGTGTGCGGGTTGCAGCGGGCGGCCCTCGAGACAGCGCCCCCATCCTCGGCCGCCAGGGGTTCGCCGTGCTCACTCAGCCTCACTTCCGAGCTGGATGCTGTCTCTCAACTTCTCTTTTACCCCGAGGTCGCGGCCTATGAGTGTTCGGACGAAGTGTCCCTGGCCTCCCGCCCAGACGCACACCGCAGCCTGCACGCTGACCTGACGCGGCTCACGCGTGTGCTCGTGTGTCTGAGAGCGCGCTCTGGTTTCTCACTTCCGTTTTGTTTTGTTTTTTGCATGTGCAGTTTTGTAAGGCAAACTCGAGCTACTGTCTGTCGCAGCTCATCTGTCTCCAGCGTAAACTCACCGTGAGTCGCTCCGGTCCCCACCCTGGCTTCATGGCAGCTATTCGCAAACACCTCCCCTCCTCTCTCTGCTCCCGCCTCCGGTCATTTGCTTCAGGGGCAGCTCCAGGCAAGACTCCTGCAGCCTGACGGGGACGGTGGGCACGCTTCCCGACGTCCCCATGTCCAGCTCACAGGCATCAGACTCCGAGCTCAGCCCTTCCTCCTCTCGCTCCTGGTCTCTGTCTTCTCATCTGCCGTCTGTCTGTGCGCCGTCAGTCTGGGGTCTCGGGTCTCCTTGTGGCCTCTATGAGGCGGAGCGTTTTTTGATGCTCCCTGGGGACATCCCCGGGGTCCTCCTGCCCCGTCCCTACCTTCCTTGGGGCAGGACGTGTCTGTGACCCTTGTGAAGTCCTCGTCCCAGCAAGAGCAGAGCTGCTTCCGGTCATGAGGCTGACACAAGACCAGCAGGGCCCGAGGCACAGCCACGGGAACCCCAGGTGGCCCTCCTGGGGCGACACTAGGCGGCTGGGGAAGTGGGCCCAGGGGGCTGGACCCCAGGGCTTCCTCCTTAGGGTGAGGTCAGGACGTGCGATGGGAAATCGGGTACAGTCAGGCCACTTGGACAGAGGTGGCACCCTGGTGGAGGTGGCGGCCCCTGCTGTCCCCACAGCCAGCCCTCGGTCCCCCACGGGCACCCGGAGCTGCTGGCTGCTGGGGCCCTGACGTCTCACGGGGAAAGAAAGCTGGATCTGGGACGACCGGCCCACAGGTGGAGTGAGGTGGGGGTGGGAGGGCGTGTGGCGTCACATTTGGGCTGCTGCGTGTTGTCAGCAGCTACGGGCGAGTGGCCTTTTTGGCCCAGAAACCTCAAAACCGGGTCACAGCCCCTTGGCAGGCACGGCGCCCAGGTCGGAGGGAGTAGGACGTGGGGGGAGCAGCTCCGTGTGACCCCTTAGAGCGCCCTTTTCTCTGTGAGACTTTGTTTGTAGAGAGAGGGGAAGGGCGGGAGAAAGAGAGCGAGAGAAACGTTGATTGGCGGCCTCTCGTTGGCGCCCCCACCAAGGACACCGCAGCCCAGGCCTGTGCCCTGACCAGGAGTTGATCCGGCAACCCTTCCAGTGAGTTTGCCTGGCCTGGAGTCAGCAGCCGTGCCAGCCTGGGCAGCAGTCCTTGCTCTCACGTCCCCGTGCTGCGTGCGCACTCGGAGCAGAGAGAGGCCAGCGCTGGGGCAGGTGGCCAACTCAAGACGCCAGGAGGGAGCGAGGTCATGCACAGACTGGTGTGTGTCCGGAGAGGAGGCCGGCGGCTCGGCTGGGACCGGGCCTGCAGACAGTGTGGGCAGCACGGGACCCCGCAAGGCAGGGAGACTGGCAGGCCGGGGCCGGCGGAACGCAGTGGGCCGTGTTCCCTGGGGAGCTCTGAGCTCAGCACCCCAGCCCCGCAGCACCCGCCCAGCCCAGTCAGTCCACCGCTCTGTGACCTCGTGCTGGTTCCTGGGAGGGCACAGCCCCTTGTCTTTACAGCCTGTCTGTCCTGAGGCTCTGGGCCCATTTTGGGGTGACTGGGAGCACCGAGGCCGTGATCAGCAGCCCCGTGGCTCCTATGCACAGGGCTCGCCCCGCCTGCAGCCACATTTTACATGGGTCGGTCACGTTCAGAGTCAGGCTGTGTGTTCTGGTGTCAGTGGTGGGTGAGCAGGTCCTTTGTGGCTTCAGGTAGAAGCCAAAGAAAGAAGAGGTGGGTTTCCTGCAGGGTGACCCCAGGAGCAGGGTCTAGGGTGGCAGGCGAGGGTGTATGAGTTAGCAGGCAGCCAGAGAGGCGCACACCGGTCCCCCACACATTACCCTGCCTCCCCTGTTGGGCCCCCAGGTGAGGGACAGGTGCTGTGCACTCTGCCCTGAAGCGCCCGGTGTGCTTGTGGGTAAGGGTGCCTGTGGTTGCTGGACCCTAGCACGCGTCCCGCCCCAGCTCCGTCGGTGACTTGCGGTGGGACCCTCGTGAGTTGCGCCCTCTGGGCGGTGTCCTCACCTGTGAAGTGGGAGCAGCACCTGCCCCCCAGGGTAGTTGTGGGGGTCAGACGAGGTGGGCACCAGTGCCCAGGGCACAGTGTGGGCCACCGAACAACACAGATGTCACCGTCCTCGTTCTCAGGCTGTCAGCACCGCCACCACCACCACTGTGGTCCGGTCACCTCTGGGGAGGGAGGGTGACCCTCCCACTTCAGAGGAGGTCTGCTTGGCCAAGGGGCCTGGGGTCGCCTACTTGGGGGTTTTCTCAGCAAACAGCCCAGAGTGCACAGGTCTTCCTGTGTCCCCAGGGTGTGGGGCCCAGTGAGAGGAGGTGGGCAGGGTTGTGGCCAGGGTGGCCTGTCCAGCGAGGGCTGAGCTGGGACCCCAGGCCACTCTCGGGGCCGGCTCTGGCTCTCCCTGTGGGCAGGGGTGGGGAGTGCTCTCCATGGAGCCAGGAGAGAGCAGGTCGTTGGTGACCAAGGGAGGTCGTGTCTCCTGGGAGCAGGCAGGCACTGAGCTGAGTGGCAGTCACCCTGATGGGGCTGCCCCCCACCCCAGGGGCAGCCCTGGCTCCCTGGCCGCTCTCGAAGGGGCAGCTGCACCCAGGTGCCCGCTGCCTGGGCTGTACTCTCTCCTGTTCCCAGTCCCTCTGGACAGTGGCCGCCTCCGGGAGGTGCAGGGGAGAGCCCCCACCTTGGGCAGCTCTGCTCCCCTGCTGCAGGGGCCGTGGCCTCTGGCCTCCAGTCTGACCCTCTGTGCTGCCCATCTGCACACTGCCCCCCGCCCATTCTGGCTTTCCAGGTCAGCTGCCCACCTGTCCCAGGAGCCTGGCTGCCACCTTGTGCTGGTGCCTGTCATCCCCACTGCCCTGCTCCTCTTGGCCTCAGGCCAGCGTCCATCGGCTCAGGAGAGGCCTTGCACCTCGCCCCCCACTGGTGCACCTGCAGTGCATCCTACAGGGCGAATTGTTACCCTGGGTGCCCCACCTGCCTTGTGGCATTGATCGCCGGGGTCTCGAGGGCTCTTGCGCCCCTCTGCCCGCCCGCTCCCTGCACCCACGCCGCCACCCACCCCTCCATTGCTGCGTGTCATCTGTGGCTTCCCCTGCGAGGCGGAGATGTGGGGGCGTGCAGGGGGCGCTCACCTCCCATCTCCCCGCAGCCGGCAGCAGAACTCGGCCAAAGTGCGCTCGGTGTGGGAGCAGCGGGCCAGCCAGCTGCGGCTGCAGAACCTGCGGGCCAGCTGCGAGGCGCTGTACAGCGAGCTGGACCCCGAGGAGCGGCTGCGCTTCGCCACCTCGCGCCACCTGCGGCCGGACATGAAGACACACCTGGACCGGCCCCTCGTGGTGGAGTCGGGCGCGCGGGGATCGGCTGGGGGCAAGGCCCGGCCCGAGGGCTCGGAGGCCGTAGACAGTGCGGACCCGCCGCGCAGGCACCACCGGCACCGCGACAAGGACAAGGCCCCGGCCCCAGCGCCGGAGCAGGACCGGGTTGATGCCCCGAAGACGGAGGGCGGGGAGCCCGCGGCCCGGGAGGAGCGAGCGCGAGCGCACCGGAGCCGCAGCAAGGAGGCCGCGGGGGCCCGGGAGGCCCGGAGCGAGCGCGGCCGCGGAGGGGGGCCTGAGGGCGGCCGGCGCCACCACCGGCGTGGCTCCCCGGAGGAGGCGGCCGAGCGGGAGCCCCGACGCCACCGCGCTCACCGGCACGCGCCGGACACGGGCAGGGAGCGGCGCGCGCGGCACCGCGGCGGCCCCCGGGCCGGGCCCCGGGAGGCGGAGAACGGGGAG
This sequence comes from Macrotus californicus, assembly GCA_007922815.1. NCBI lineage: Eukaryota > Metazoa > Chordata > Mammalia > Chiroptera > Phyllostomidae > Macrotus > Macrotus californicus. The sequence goes on from VMDR010000946.1 coordinate 86,548, forward strand.
GAGCCGGCGCGGCGGCACCGGGCTCGGCACAGGGCCCCGCCCGTGCACGAGGACGCGGAGAAGGAGGGCGAGGCCGAGGACCGGGACAAGGAGAGGGAGCCTCCGACCCCGCAGCCCCAGTGAGTGAGCGCGTTCACCCCCCACCCCCGTGCGCCCTGTCGCCGCCCGCTCGGGGCGGTGCCCACCTGCCCAGGTGAGGGGCCTGGAGAAGGCCTGGACCGCTCCCCGAAGGCCCCAGGAGGAAGAGGGCGCCCCCTGGGAGATTGTTGGGGCTGGTCTGGGACTCGATGGCTTGGCAAAGACCGAATGCCCAGGGAGGAGAAGAGGACAGTGCGGAGCCCGAGGACGGTGTGGGCGGGCCCGAGGGGCGGGGCCCGGCTGTGTGGCCCGAGCTCAGGTCCGGGCCCTACGCTTGCCTGCGGGCCGCCGGCTGGAGGCCCCGCTCGGGATCAGCGCGTGGCCTCGGCCCCCACGGAGTGCGGGGCTCTGTGCGGGCGGCGGGCGGGGTGACCTGGGAGACATTCTCTTCCGAGTTTTTCGTTCTGCGCCGCAGCTGTTGCCCACACACCTTGCGTTGTGACGCCGGCGCGCCTGGCCTTGTGCCGGAGCGGGGCAGCTAAATCCGCACCTTTTAGACCTAAAAACATACAAACGTACAGAGGAATAAAGAGCCCTGTGAAAGGCCGCGGTAGCAGAGGAGGCGATCAGGGATTTACTGGCCCGGGTAGGGGTTTCGGGGCCTGGGTGTGGCCGACTGAGCAGGAGTGTGGGGCTGGGCCGCCTCAGCCCCTGGCGTGCGCTCTCGGTTGCAGGGAGCAGCACCGTGACCTGGAGGCCACTGGGGTCGTGGGTGTGGGCCCCGAGCGGGCGCTGCCCGGCACCTGTGTGCAGAAGGCGGAGGAGCAGCCGGAGGACGCGGACAATCAGCGGAATGTCACTCGGATGGGCAGTCAGCCCCCAGACCCAGGTGCCCCCGTGCAGACCCCGGTGACTCTGGCCGGCCCTCCGGGCGAGACGACCGTCACTCCCAGTGAGTATCTCCCCGAACCCGCCCTTTGCTTCTCCCATCTCTCTTGCCCCCGGGCAGCTGCTTGGGGGCAGAGCCCGCCTCTGTGCATCGTCCCCACCCCTCTGGAGGGAGCGTCACATGCTGTCAGCACCGGTGCCTCGATGCCCCTTTGCTCTCTTCCCCGTGCCCAGGGCAACACCGTCTGTTCTCCCGCTTTCCAAAATCACCCGCAAGTTCCCAGCCAAGCGCCAGGCACAGGGTCAGAGTGTCGGGGACACGGCAGGAGGGAGGGGGACCAGGGCTGCCTTCTGGGGCTTACAGGCTCATCAGGAGGACAGGTCACAACACGGTCACAACTACATGAAAGCTGCGGAGGACCACAGCCACCGACTTGACTGGGCCGCCACCTGTGGTGTGGAAGAGGTCCTGGGGGTGGCCCTCCCTCCCACCCCTGTGCCCTGTTGCCCGGCCCGAGCCTTCGCCTTCCTTCCCCTTGCTCACTCGTGGGCACGAGGTCCTCGTGGAGCAGCCGAGAGTGACCGTGTGTGGGCCCTGAGGCTCCCGGGTGAACCAACCCCCCATCGAGTAGGGGAGACCTGCAGATGACAGACGCAGGCCTCTCACACTATGCGGGGGGTGCACGGCTGTTGTGCGGGCCCCTGGGCTACAGGACGCTTTCCAGGGGGAGCGAGGAGAGACCACAGGGGCAGAGCGGACACAGATGCCAGAGGAAGGTTCCGGTCTGGAGGAGACCAGGGGCCACCATGTGTCTGCCTGTCTGCAGATGGGTCCTCTCCCAGACACGGGCCTGCGCCTGCTCCCCCGCTCAGGCGCTGCCACCTCAGGGGTCACCAGGGAAGGCGGCTGGCTCCAGACACCTCGCCTTGCCCTCCCCCCTGGTTGTTTCACCCCCTAGCCCTGGATTAGCTTGAGGACCAACCCAGCACCCTAGCTGGCATTTGTTCCCAGGTGTGGCCCCTCCTGCCCAAGCCCTGGCAACCGATTTTCTTTGTCTCCATAGTTTTATTTTTTTTTCCGGAACGTCATAGGGTTGGACTCACACAGTGTGTGGCCTCGTCAGCTGGGCTCCTCTTGCTGAGTCATGTGCCTGCCGGGTTCCTCCGCGTCTTGCTGGCTCATTTCTCTGTAGTGCTGAATAACACCCCACCCGCTGTCTGGAGGGACCACGCTGTTTACCGTGGAGAGCAACTTGGTTGCTTCCAAATTTCGGCAATCGTGAATAAGGCTGCTATAACGCGTGTACAGATTTTTGTGTGGACACCAAGGCCAGCGATCGCTGGATGTGATTTTGTAAGAAGCCGCCAGACTGGCCACACCGATTTGCGTTCCCATCAGTGCCGCGGGAGCCGCGGCAGGTGCTGGTGTGAGTGCGCCGCATCCCGGCCCTCCCGGCAGGTGCGCCGTGGAATCTGGTGCCTGATGTGCGGGCTTGCTGCCTCTGTATCTTCTTTGGTGGGTGTCTGTGCGGGTGTCTGGCCCATTTTTTAATCAGGTGGTTTGTTTTCATCGTGTATTTTTAAGATTCTTGGTGCATTTTGCATAACAGTCTTTTGCCGAATATGCCTTTTGCAAATATTCCCGCCCAGCCTGTGGCTCATCTTCTCATTCTCTTGAGCTTGCCTTTTGCAGACGACGTTGCCAACTGAACGCAGCCCGGGCAGCTCGTTACTTCCCGTGTGGGGCGCTGCGCCTGGTTCACACTGAGGCCTGGGGGCGTCTTGGCCTCGCGTCTGTGAGGCGTGTGGAGTCCGTGTCGAGGTTCGTGGCGTCGCGTGTGGTGTCCACTTGCTCCGGTGCCATTTGTTGAAGAGACTGTCTTCGTCCCACCGTATGGCCTTTGCTCCTGTGTCACAGGTCCATCGGCCACAAGTGTCCAGTTCGTCGCTCTGTCCGTGGGTCCTTCCGCCGACACCGCACCGTCCCGATGACCCAGACTTTGTAGTCGGTCTCGCATGGGGCAGCGCCTGCCGCTCCCCCAAGGCTCTTCTCCAGGTGCAGTTGTCGGCTGCTCTGAGCCTCTTGCCTCCGTGCGCACTTTCGGGTCAGTCGGTCGGTGTCGGTGAATTGCCAGCTGGGGCTGCGCTGCGGCTGCGGTGCCTCCGTGGGCCACGCTGTGGGGGGCTGGCCCCTGGCGGTGTGGAGGCCCTGCCCGGAACGTGGCCTGCCCGCGCTCACTCAGGTCTCTGGCTCCCGCACGGAGGTCGGCTACGCGTCGTGTTGGACGTGCCCCCGCAGGTTTTGTTTCTGGGGGTCCAACACGAGTGGTCTCGCCTTGGATTTCAGATCCTGCCTGTCCTTTGCTGGCTTGCGGGTAAGCAGTTGATGTGTGTGCGTGAACCCTGCAGCCGGGCTGACGTTCCCGTTGGTTTGGGGGCTTTTCTTTGCTGTCGGTTCTCCTCGGATATTGGTGACCGGCGTTTTCTTTCCTTTTTCTTTGCTGTCTAACTAGAGGCTTCTCGGTCTGACTGATCTTTTCCAAGAACCAGCTTTTGGCATTTCCGTATTTTCTGCTGATTCCCGGGTCTTACATTTTATTGATTTCTGCCCTAATTCTTATTTTTTCCTTTAGCTTATTTTGGATTTAGTTTGCTTTTCTTTTTCTGGTTTCCTCAGGTGGAGGCTTAGGTGATAGATGTTAGACCTTTCTCCTCCAACGGGCATTCAGAGCTGAGCGTGTCCGCCCGGCCAGCCGGTGTGGCTCAGCGGTTTGGCGCAGGCCTGGGCTGCGGGCCGGGCCCCTGGTCGGGGGGCCGCCGACTGATGCTTCCCTCCCTCTCCTCCTCTCTCTCTAAAATTAAATAAATAAAATGTTTTTTTTTTTAAAAAGCTGTACATTTCCCTCGAAATACTGCCTTTGCTTCACTAACAAAAACTTGACAAGTTGCGTTTTCGCTTTTATTTAGTTAAAAGTATTTTACAATTTCTGTTAAGATTTCTCTCTCGACTCACGTGTTACTTAGCCATGTGTTATTGAATCTCAGCATAGTTGGGGGTTTTCCAGCTAATCTTTCCGTTATTGATTTCTAGCTTAATTGTGCTGTGCTCTGGGAACCAGCATTTTTGCCCACTTTTTAACTGGTCTGTTTTCCATTGTTGAGTTTTAAGACTTGTTTGTGTGCTTTGGGCACGGTCCTTGGCTGTTGCCGACGAGCGGCTGCAAGACCCCCCTCCGTCCGTGTGTGCCGGGCGCTTTCTCGTCACTGGCAGGCACCGGGCTGCTCCCGGTTTCCGCTCCTGCGAGAGGCAGGCACCAGGGCTGCTGAGTTCCACACGCCGCTTTCGTGGCCTGTCCCATCTCTGAATCCTCAAACTGTGTCTTGGTTTACCGTTGATCCTCTTGTGTTTTTCCTGCTGAGTACGTTATTAAAATGCCTGCACTAGAGTCCTAGCCGTCCCGTCCCAAGTCGCATGCCTCTCGTGTTTTTGTTTGGTGCTGCTTTGTTCTTTCCCTGCCTGCAGTGGCCGGAACCCTCTCAGAGTGGAGCCCGTGGGCAGCCTGCCTCCTTCCTGCCTGCGCCCGTCAGATGCTGCTTTGGGGCTTGAGGGGGGGTGAAGCCGGGTGGCAGTGTCTGTTAGTCCCCTTTGCAGTGCGTGTGTTTGTCTGGAATGAAGAGGTTGGATTTTCTGACGGCCCTCATCATCGTCGATAGAGATCACCCAGAGATGTGGGGGTTCATGATAACGAGTTTTCTGACGTTGGCTGCCCTGGCAACCTGAAATGCTCCGTGTGGGGTGTTTGGGCTGACACTTGGAAGGGAGACGGACTCTGGTGCCCCGTCGGCCGGCTAAGAGAGCGACGCCGCGTGGCTCAGCCTCCCAGACCCATTTCTGGCAGTCCGATGTGGTGGCTGCGTCTCGTCCCCACTGTTGTGAGCGGGGACAACAGCGACGTCCCGTAAAATTGCAGCGCATCCCAGCGGGCTGTGTGCAAATCCCCAACCGATTTCTTACAATGTGACCAAAGCGCAGTCACTGCTGGAAACTGAGACCTGTCCGGCGGGAACACAAACGCTCCGCACAGCGTTTCCGGGTCACCGCGGCCGAGACGGCCACCGACAGGCGATTGATTGCCTTGGACGCCTCCCTGTGGAAACGCCCTGCACTTTTCGGAAGCATCCACACAGGGTTCTGAGAGCGGAACAACTGAATTTGGAATCCTGCCTGAGAGTTTTCCCCCGTTTTTTGGTTGGGATGTACACATTCTTCCTGCATAAATATCAGCCAGCAAGCCCCCACGACGCCGTGACGCGAGACGCCTGTGCTCCCGGGACGAACGTGCTCTGCCGGGAGAGCCTGGGGAGAGGCCGGCAGGGAGAGAATCAGAAAGCGCTTCCTGGCTTCCTCTCCTGGGCACCCCCCCATCAGAGCCCCTGCTCGTCACAGAGTTGGGGGGGTTCCCTCGTGAAACCCTGTGGGCCTGTGTCGGGGGGACAGAGTGGTTCTCTGATCATTTCTCTACTTCCGCACGGACAGTGGTCTATTTAAAGTGTCTTATCTCCTGAGATCAGTTTGGTAAATTATAATTTCCTGAGAAACGATGCATTTGATTCAGGTTTTATAAGTCATGCAGAGAAATGGCTTAATTTTCTTCAGAAGTTTTGACTTTCCTGTTCTTACATTCTCTTTCGCCTAACTTCCTTATAGAACAGACTTTGAAGTCTCTCACAAGAATTTTACCACCGATGAGAACGTTTTTCTTCATTTATTTTGAAATCCCCGTTCCCCGCCCCTCTCCTCCTGCGGCCGCCAGTTTGCTCTCCGTGTCCGGGGGCCTTTTTTTACTTTGTTCCGTTTACTCGGTGACTTTGTGTTTGTAGCGTCCACACGCGAGTGAGACCAGGCCGCCTGTGTCTTCCTCTGTGTGACGGTTCTCACTGAGCGCAATGCCGTCGCCACAGGTTTTTTCTGTGTCCGCTCGTCACCGACACGGGCAGCCGGCTGCGGAGAGCGGGGGGGTGCACGTGGCTTTCAAACCAGTGTCTCGCCCTCCTCGGAGCGATGCCCAGAGACGGGACTGCCGGACCGCAAGGCGGCTCTGATTTTAATCGTCGGAGGAAACTCCACGCTGTTTCCCACGGTGGCTGCAGCCGCCCCCGCCCTGCCCCGCCCCCGACAGTGCGTGAGGCCCCATTCCGCCCAAAGGGTCACGGGTTCGATTCCCAGTCAGGGCACGTGCCTGGGTTGCGTGTGCAAGAGGCAACCACACACTGATGTTTCTCTCTCTCTCCTTCCCTTCCCCACTCTCTGAAAAATAAATAAATAAAATCTTTAAAGAATTTTTCCCATGAAGACTTTCTCTCTGGCGCGTTGGTGATGTGGAAGTGTGCTGTCTAGTTTCCGAGTGTTTGGACCTCCATTTCTGGTTGTTCTTCTGTGACTGACCTCTAGCGCGGCTGCTCCGAGGTCAGCGAGCACACTCGGCATGACCCCACATCTGCGGCGCCTGCCGAGCGCTGTGTGACGGCCCGCGGCGTGGCGTGTCTCGGTCTATGCCCCGTGGGGACGCACAGCCAGAGCCAGTCGGGGGACGTGTGGCTGAGTACCGCGTAGATGCCGATTTCTGCCGAAGTCTGTCCGTGGTGGAAGAGGGCGCCCCAGGCTGCGCTGAGAACGTGGACTTGTCTGCTTCTGCTCGCCCCGCCGTGCGTGTTTGCCGCCCACCCCCCGCAGCTCTGCTTCGGGCGCACACACGTTTGGAAACACGGGGTCCTCTTGGAAGCGTGGCCCTGCAGCCGCTGTGTGATGCGTCTCTGTGCCCGGCGGGCCTCTCGCCCTGCTGCCCCTGCACCTGACACCCGTGTGCGCCGCCCTCGTTCTGCTTCGGTCGGCGTTTCTGTGGTTGGTCCTTTCCGCCTCCTCTCTTTCGAAGTGGCCACACAGTCACGCGCTGAGTTAGTCTCCTGTCGACCGTGTGTAGTTGGGTCGTGATTCTTACCCATCCTGTCGATCCCGTCTTTTATTCGGCCTACGTAGACCATTTGATGCCATCATGTACGCTGTGGCTCAGGTCTGCTGCTGTGCTTCTCGTTGTGTTCGTCCCGCCTTCCTTGACACCTTCCACCTGCGGAGGCGTCGGAGTCCGAGCTGGTCAGCGGAGGCGCGTCCGTCTGTCCTGTGGTTGCCGTGTGTGCAGTGACTGGCCCCGCAGTCCCCGCCTGCGAGCGAAGCGCAAAAGCTCTGCCCTCGCCGCCCCCCTCCCTGCCTGTAACTGTCTCAGTGTCTCCTCTGCAGATGCCCGGCCCACGTCCGGGTGGAAGTTCAGGAAGCGGGAGAGGCGGGGGAGAGGGTGTGGATTTGCGCGCAGAGTCGCTCCTCCCAGGCCTCAGACCCCTCCCTGCCAGCCCCGCGCTGCCGCTTCCCTGGTGCGCGTTCTGTTCCGAGGGCCTTCCTGGGCCCTCCCCGCAGGGCAGGGGAGCCCCTCGTTTCCGCCCCGCGCTCCGCAGGGCGCCGGCTGACAGCTCTTTTTCTTTCAGCCCCCGACTCGCGTGCGCCTCCTCCTCTGACCTCCATGTTTCTGATGAGACACCCACTGTCCCTCGAGTTGTTTGCTCCCCGTAGGTAAGCTCTTTCTCTCTCTTGCTGCTTTCAGACTTGTCGCTTTGTCTTCGCGTTCCAGAAGTTTGCTCGTGGTGTGTGTGGGCGTGACTTCCTCCAGGCTGCGCCTGTCGGGGGTTTGCTCGCAGTCCCGAATCTGTAGGTTTGTGTCAGAGTTGGAGTATTTTCATCCGTCGTGTCTCTGCGTACGGCTTCAGCTCTGCTCCCTGTCTCTTTCCTTTTCAGGACTGTTGGCTCGAGTGGTAGATCCTTTGTCACAGTCACAAGGTCCCTGCGGCTGTGTTCGCTGTTTTCTCTGTGTTTCTCGGATCGAGTGACTTCTCTCGTCCGTCTCCTGGTCACTGGTTCCTCCGTTTGCCCTCGTCCACTGATGGGCCCATCTCTTGGGTTTTAATTTCGGTTATTGCACTTTTTGGTTGTAAAATTTCTGTTTGGTTCCTCTTTATACCTTCTATTTCTCGGCTCAGGTTTTCTGTTTCTTTGCTGAGATTGTTTTTTTGTTTTTCCTGTAGTTTCAAGTGTGTTTTAAATTGTCTGAGTATTTTCACGGATGTTTCTGTCATCCGCATCGTGTGCTGTCTGTCGATTGCCTTTTCTCACTGAAGTGGACGCTTTCCTGGTCCTTGGTGTGACGGGCGACTTTTTACTGAGACCCAGGCGTGTCCGTGCTGTGTCATTAGCCTGTCCTGAGCCTCGTTTCAGCCTTCGGTCCTAGCTGGTCCGCTGCGACGCTTCCCCGGCAGGGGCGGGGAGGGGGCTGCCTCTCTGACGGACGGGGTGAAGTTCGGGGTTCTCACCGGACCCTCCACTGACACCCAGTGGGAGTGAACTTGTTCCAGCTGGACCCGGGTGGGAGTTCCCGCTCCTCCCTGGGCCTCCCCTGTCTGACAGACGTGGACGTGCCTTTTCTGCTCCCCACTGGCCTCCGGTGACAGGGCCTGGGTTGACCTCGTTACTTCTGGGTGTTGGGTAAAGATCCTGGCTTTCCACTAGGACTCTCTCTTCACTTCTGGGTGGCAGTTGGGAGTCGAGGCTCCCACGTGACCTTTGCTGGCATCGCCTGGGTTGGGGGTCCTCTTACCAGAGGGTGGGTGAGAGAGCCCCACTTGGTTCTCTCTGGTACCACCTGGCGGGCACCTCATTATTCCAGGCTGTGCAGGGCGAGCGCCGGCAGAGCTGGGCTGCGGCAGGGCAGCTGCTTGCTGTCTAGCACACGCTCCGTTCGCTGGGCTGCACGTCTCGGTGTCCTGCGGTTGGGGAAAGCCGGCTTTTGTGGGGACTTTGAAAAGACCTGTGCCTTCTGGCATTTCCGGGTCGGTAGCTTCTCTGGCACCAAGAATGTGTGAGGTCAGAGAAAACGTCACTGCCAGGCTCCCTCCCCCCGCCCCCCCCCCACGGCTCCGACGTCTACCTCGTGGAGGCGGCCCAGGGTTTCACTTGGCTGCGTGGGGTGCAGGGCGGAGGCCCTTCTGTTTCATCTTCCCAGAAGCTGGAGTCTCGGGTTAATTTTTGTGCACGGCGTGAGGTGAGGGCTGAGACCCTCCCCCGGCCCCTGCCCGTTCGCTCCATTGCCGTGTGTGGGAAGGGCTCTCCTGTTCCCATGGAATTGGCACTTTTGTTAAAAATAAATCAGTGGGTGCCACTGCAGTTCAGGGGGAGTTTCTGGGGCTCTAGTCGTGGACGTTACCTCTGTCACATCGCTTGATTCTTGCTTTTCACACACGCAGCCACGCAGAGGTCGGACCGTCTCTGTCCGTTTTGTCTCTGACGTCCTCGCTGACCCTTCCTTCTCCCGTGATCTTTCTCGAGGCTCGTCCACGGCGGTCTCTGTCTCCCTCACTCTGCTTTAGTCATCTCCATCTCCTCTTGGCCCCTTGCGATTTCTGGGATGGTTTTCTCCGTCTCTTAGCTTCCTTTCTCAGGTGATTTTGTCTTTTTTCTCCAGTCTGTCTCCCGAGTGTGGCAGGCTCTGACCTCGTCTCCCAGCTGTCTGCACGTTGCTCTGAGCTCTGGAGTCTGGCTGGGGTGGATTCTCCCCGTCAGGGGTTGCTTGTCCAGCTGTGTGTCCTTCAGGCGGAACATTGTGTCCCGCGTCCCGTGTCCCTGTGCGTGGCGGTTTTTCGTGGAGCATCTTCATTACCCGGCACGTTTCCGCCCTCACATTCCATTCCTTCTGGGGGAGGCTTGGCTGTGGGGCTGCTCTGTGTGGTGACAGGGAACGTGCTGGTTTCCCTGGACCAGCAGCGACGCGGGTTGTGTGCAGCGTGGGGAGGGCTTTGGGCGCCCGACTTGCTTTTGAGTTCAGCAGCTGCTCTGCGGTCAGCGCAGCGAAATCCAGGTTACTCCATCCGTCAGGCCTCGGGAGAGGTGCCCGTCTGGTTCCGATTCTTCTTAAGACCCTGTCTCTGGAGGGCCCTGGGCCTCAGCCCTCATTTCTCCGCTTCTCCGTCACTCAGCTGCCAAAGGGCACCTCTCCATTTCAGTGTCCCTTTGCCCCACAGACCCAGCGTCTCCCCCAGGGCTCCACCACACCCCCATCCCATACGCCTTCCATCCCCCCCCCCTCCCCCCCCCCCCCCCCCCCCCCCCCCCCCCCCCCCCCCCCCCCCCCCCCCCCCCCCCCCCCCCTACCCTGGAGCAGCGCTCCGACCAGCCAGTCTTACCCCGGTGCTCCTCGGCAATTCTCTGCCCAGGGGGGCCCTCTCGCCCACGGGGGAGGTTGCCCGTGCCCCACCCTCATGGGGGGGGGGGCCTGCTGCACACCCCGCCCTCTGCAGGCTGTCCTTGCTGGGTCCTGCAGACCTCGCAGTTTGTGTACCCCGACCCGTGGGCTCACACCTGCAGTTTTCTTCACCAGATGCCGACAGTGCGGGCGGTGGGCGGCTGCGCTGCCCTTCCTTACGTGCCGTGAGGTTGGTGGCGGACGTGGTGGGAAAGTCAGTGGGGAGCCAGCCTCCTCCTGCAGCGTCTGCTGGGCAAGAGCTTGCGGCCACGGTCACGTCTCTGATCCCCTCCCTCTCCCTCCGCGCCCCTTCCTCCCGAACCCTCTGCCCCTAAAGGTCGGTCGCCTTGAGTGGGCTCGGTGTCAGCCTCTGGCCTTCTCTGTCTCCGCTGTTGTGGCTTCGTTTTCTCTTCTTCTGACTTGTGTTCCACGTGCCACTCCTGTGTCTTCCTCGTGACGCTCTTCTGCCCGCTCCGCAGGAGGTGGTCGGGCTTGTGGCTTCTGATCACCGAAGTAGAAAGTCTCGTGGCCTTCCTGCGCCCGTGTTGGCTCGAGGCTTCCGGCTTCGGTCCTATCTGGCGTCATACTTTTTAATTTGAGATCTTTTTGCAAGTTTTATTATGATTTCCTACGTCATCCATGAGTTGCTTGTAAGTATGGTTTTCAGTGTTCAAATGTTAGAGGTTTCTTTATGTGTTTTTTTAAAATATATTTGTTTTTAGCGGGGAAGGGAGGGAGAGAAACATCCGTGTGGGGTGGCCTCTCACACACCCCCTACTGGGGACCGGGCCGCAGCCCAGGCCTGTGCCCTGACTGGGACTTGAACCGGCGACCCTTTTGGTTCCAGGCCGGCGCTCAGTCCCCTGAGCCACGCCGGCCGGGGCTCTGTGTGTTTTCATTGTTCTTTCCAAAACTTTTTTCCATTGACTTCTTTATTGTGGGGCATCTCGTTGCATTTGAGGTCATCCTATTTTTTACTTCTGATTGAAGAAATTTTTTCTAACTTATTTTAGCGAGGTTTGACAGTGGTAAATTCTCTCGGTTTTCCTGGAAAATCTTTATTTTGCCACTTTTTGCGAAAACCGATTTCACTTTGCCTGGCATTCTGGGTGGTTTTCATCGGCACCCGGGGCTCCTCGGCCTCCCTGGCCTGAGCCGCGCCCCGTCCGCCCTTGCACGCCCCGCCTCACGGTGGAAAAGTGAAACCGTGGAAGTAGAAGCGAGTGTGCTCGGCCTTCGGTTTCTGTTGCCCACCCTCCAGAAGCTGCCGCGTCTCGGCCGTCTCACGGTGTCTGTCCCGTGCAGTCCCCCGCGTTCCGAGTTCGGTGTCGTTCCCTGCCTCCTCTGTCCTCAGCGTCTCCTCTGGGCCCGTCTTGAGGTCAAGAGCGGGCCTGCAGAGCCACCAACAGCTGCCGGCGTGTGGCTGTCGGCGGCTTCCCCTGCACCTGGACCATTTGGCACCACTCCCAGCCTTGACCCTGTGGGTGCCAGGAGCCCCCGTCAGTGACCTCCAGACGGCGCCACAGTCCCTGGGAGGCCACACCACCCCTGTGTGCCAGGCACAGAGCCAGAGATTTGATGGGAAGCCAGTGACGCTGCTGCAGATGCTCCGTGGGCAGCAGTGCCCACTCCGTGCTGCCTTCCTCGGGCCAGACCAGGTCCTGCCCCCTTTGGCGACGCTGAGATCGAGCGGGCCCGGCGGGCCGTTCTCCGGGAAGAGTCCCACCCACCGCCCCCTGTGGCTGGGCAGACGCCGATGCCTGTCACCCAGATTTCACCCGGCCTCCGGCGTAGTTGTTACCTCGCCCTTTTCTCTGAGGAGGGACTTGCTTCTGAAACACGGTTTGCACTTGTGCCGAGCGACAAAGGAGCGTGACTCTGGCCCTGCGCTTGTGTGCGGGTCCTCACGTCCGCGCGGCGGAGGGGCTGGAGGGGAGTCGAAGGAATCCAACCCTCAGAGCTTGGTGTGTTCGCTGTGCTGCCTTCCTGTGACTCGCCGTCTCTCTTGGTGCTCAAACTGCCCCCTGGTGGCCACGGGGAGCCCCTGCGGGCCGGCCTTTGGGGCCTCACCGGCCCCGGCAGGTCGCAGACAGCCGTCCAGTTTTCGTCAGTGATGACACGCTCCAGGTCCTCACGTCCCTTCCCCACCTGGACCTGGAATGGGCCTTTCCTCCGACGAGACCTGACCAGTGCCCCGGCTCCCTGCAGGCCCCACCCCTGCCCGCCCCCGGGGCTCCTGCCTCGAGGCCTCCTCGCCTTCAGCCCGTCTTCGGAGCCGGCCCTGGGCTTGGAGGCGGCTGTTCAGGGCTCTCGCACCACGTCTGGGCTCGCCGGAGCCCCTCGGAGGGAGCGGGTGGACAGCAAGCCCCGGCTGGGCCCCCTCCCAGCACACGAGGCCGCGTCCCCCAGGGTCACTCCTCTGTTCAGCCTGTGTCTTAATCCGCCCGTGAGAGCCGTTCCCAGGGACCCAGCACCAGCACCAGGGTGGACACGCGGCCGCTTCTTTTGCGGTGCCCTCTGTCGCCGTCCTGCCGAGTGTCCCCTCCTCTCCAGGGGCCCGAGTGCCACCGCCCGTCCCACCTGTGCTCCCCCGACCCTCTGCCCTTCTCTGTCCCCCCCGCCCTCCCCCACGTTAGTTCCAGTCTGGTTCGGACGTGTGTGTCCCTCCCCCCCCTCCCCCCGCCACCCCCGGCTGGGGCCTCAGTGCCCCTGCATTTGCGCATCTGAGCTCCTTGTGAGTCTGCACGGTTCTTTTCCCCGGCTCGCTCGTCCTTGGGTTTGCTTTATTGTCCTTGTGCAGGGGCCTAAGAAGCTGTGGCTTTAAAATGATAAAATCCTTGCCTTGGCCAGGTGGCTCCATTTGGGTGCAGCATCGTCCTGTGCACCGAAATGTCATGGGTTCGAGCTCCGGTCAGGGTGTGCGTGGAAGTCAGCCCATTGATTTCTGTCTCTAAAATCAATAAACTCATCCTCAGGTGAGGATGAAGATAACAGTAAAATAGTAAAATCCCGAAGTTAAAGGTGAGGCGTGATTTTCGTGGAACAGCGTTTGGTAGTTAAAGCCGTAGGGAAGGCACTGAAATTGCCGTCAGGAACCCAGCCGGCGGTCGCCCCAGCGGCCGTGTCGGTGTTGCTTCCGTCCGCGAGCCGTGCTGCGGTCCAGCCTGTCTGGGGCACAGCCACACTTGCACGGTCTGCCAGCCTCTCACCACTCACACCACTCATGGGCACGTCGAACGCCCACGGCGCAGTGCCCCGCACACGTCCTGCACCCTCAGTCCGTCCCTGCTTTCGTAGCGTTCTGTTGCTGTGCCAGAACTGACGGTGCCCCCTCGGCGAGCGCGGACTTCCATGTGCGCGCCCGACCCCAGGTGAGGCGTCTCAGATTGAGTCAGTACGCAGACACAGACGCTTTGCGGGCTGGGAGTGTCGTCGTGGGACTGTCCGGTCCCCGCCGGGCAGGGGCTCAGTGGTGCTGGCGCGGAGGTGCAGCCCAGGTGGGGCAGTCGGCTCGGGCCCGCAGGACTACACAGGGGCCCCCCGCCGGGCCAGAGGCCTGGAGCCTGGCCTTCAGGCAAGCTGGGCGTAGGTGCCCGGGCCTCTGTGGCCCTGTGATGTGTTCGTTGCCTTTATGTCTCTTGCAAGAAGGAGCAGTGAGACGCAAAGTGGGGTGCTGGCTCCCGGCCCCTGTACTGGCTGTCCCCGGCCTTCCTGAGCTCTCGGGGACAATGTCACCCGTGAGAATGGAAACGTGCATTAGCATCGTTAAGACGGAGCACTGCTGTGAGAAAATGCTGTGCACGGAGAACGGTCTCTGTCTAAAGGGAACCAAAATCATGGCCATTTTAACCCTGGGGGGTCTGATCTGCGGGAAGCTGGCTGCGGCGGGCTGGGCAGGGGCTGCAGAGTCAGGATGTTCTCGGGGGAGCGAGCGAGTGTGTGCGCAGGGCAGGGCGTGCTGCCAGCCAGCACCCCCCAGCACAGCGGGCCTTCCCCAGGGTCCTGGCCAATGAGAGGGACCACCGGGTTCCAGGGGGCATCTCCTCTCCAGGGCGAACCTGACCCAGAACCCGGGGGTGAGGAGGGGGCACGGGACACCCTGCCTGCCCTGGTCCGTGGGGCTGAGGGCTCCGGTGTCCTCAGCACGTCTAGAGTGTGGAGTCCTAGTGGAGGCAGAGGTGTGCACGGCCTAGGGCGCCCCGACCTGGTGACATGCGATGCACCGAGGGGCCTCCTAGGGTCCCCAGGGCTGGTGCAGGCCTGGCCATCGCCTGCCCGGTGCTCTGACCATGGGTGGAGGGAGTCCTGCGAAGCTGTGTCCCAGCCACACGCCCTCTCCTGGACGGTCTCTGAACAGGCCCCTCCCCCCGCCGCTCCTGCTGGGGTTGGAGCCGGGACAGCACCAGTGTGAGCTGTGTGATGTGGGCTGTGTGTGCACCACACCCCTGACTTGGTGGCCCTGTGTCCTTGTAGGTGGCAACGTGGACCTGGAGAGCCAAGCAGAGGGGAAGAAGGAGGCGGAAGCTGACAGTGTGACGAGGAGCGGCCCCCGACCCATCGTCCCGCACAGCTCCATGTTCTGCCTGAGCCCCACCAACCTGTGAGTCCCCCCTGCCCATGCCGCTCGCCTGTGGCCCATGGCCCACATGCCTGTGACCGCCACGTGGGCCAGGTGTGTCACACACACTCATCATCCACGTGTCCTCTCTGTTTACCTCTCATCTCCTCACGCACCTGCCTTCGTGAGCCCAGGCAGTTTTATGTGCAGAGGGCCCGCGGGGCGGGGCGGGCGGAGGTGGGAGGCCTGCAGCCAGAGGCAGAACTGGGCAGTGCACACAGCACAGGGTGGACTGCGACTTCGGTTCGGAGAGAGGCCAGGCAGAGGGCCGGAGGCGCAGTGCCCTGGGATGGAAGTGCCAGCAGGGCCAGGAGGCCTGAGAGGAGCGTGGACAGGGCGTGGACAGCAGGGTGGGGGCCGTGGTCGGGGCTGATGCCCCGGTCGATTCCCTCCAAGGGAGAGGGGAGCAGGTGGGTGCAGGAGGTCCTTTCAGATGGAAAGAGCTTGGGGACAGGAATTGTCGGTGACAGGAAGGGTGGCGGGCCGGAGGGCAGTGGTGCAGAGGGAGCACCACGCAGGTCTGGGCAGCGGCAGGAGAGGCGGCCCGCCCCGCGCTCCTTGTCACCCGGGTTCGGCCTCACTGTCTGGGCAGAGGGGCCTTCCCTGACCCCTTGGCCACCGTCCTCCACTGGGTTGTGTCGTGTGTCATCTCCTGAGCATCTGCCATTGGCTCGTGTCCGCACTGTGCCCTGCTGTCCTGCCGAGCCCCGAGCCTCGTGCCCAGGACGTGCGGCCTGGTGTGCTGCTCAGAGCCTGGTGTGCGGACGGCCGCCCCTGCTCTGGGCTTCTGCCGCCGTCCCCTTGCTCCCCCTGGGACCCCTCCTCAGGACTGTTGCTGTCCGTCACCTGCCGCCTCCCGACACTTAGAGTTCAGCTTCCTGCGGGAGAAGCCGAGCAGGGGGACCAAGGAGGGGACCAGCTGGCCCATCTATGGGCCCCGGATGAGCCACGCTTTGTCCCCAGGCTCCGCCGCTTCTGCCATTACATCGTGACCATGCGGTACTTCGAGATGGTCATTCTCGTGGTCATTGCCCTGAGCAGCATCGCCTTGGCTGCTGAGGACCCTGTTCGGACAGACTCGCCCAGGAACAACGTGCGTGCCACTGTCGGCCGTGGAGGGCTTGGTGGTGCCAGGGTCCAGCCCCATGTCATGGACAGGGAGGGACAGGGAGGGTGCAGACGTGCCCGAGGTGGGAGCCGGGGCCGCGCCCGAGTCCCCCTGGCTGCTGGGCTGTCCGCCCTGAGGTCTGCAGGGACCCGGAGCCCCTGAAACAGCCCTGGCTCTGGCATCGGGCCCCTTTGAGAATCACTCCCCTTTCGGTTGCAGATCCTGAAGTACCTGGACTACATTTTCACAGGCGTGTTCACCTTCGAGATGGTGATGAAGGTAAGTGATTTGGGTGCCCCGACCTCCGTCACCCTCTCCCGAGGAGCCTTCCTGAAGGCGTCTGGTGGATGTACCCCTCGTGCGCACACGCACACTGGGAGACCCGGGAGGCCGTCGTCCAGTGAGGACTCGGCACCGCGTAGGTTGGCCCCGGCAGAGCCGCCATGCTCCTGACCGGGCCCCACTCAGCGTGTGGCACCGCCGACGCCCGTGTGTGGGGCCCGGTGTGTGTGGGCCGTGGAGAGCGCGTTTCCCTACGAGCTCCAGTTTCTGTGCCGAATGTGGATGGGCACGCCCTCTGTCTGTCGGTGTCTGACAGGTGTGCGCACAGGTGTGTGCATGGGCGTGCGTTCAGTGCGAATCTGCACACCTGTCTGTCCCCAGCTCAGGGCAGCTTAGTGTGGGTTGCGTGTGCGACTTGGGTGGCTTTGCCTCTGTGTGTGCCCCGTGTGACCTCTGCCCCCCCTTACCTGGGGGAGGTGCTGTCACCCTGGCCACAGACGAGGAAGCTGCGGCTCAGGGACGGGAAGGTGCTTGCCAGTGTTCACATTCACAGCTGTCGGAGGGGCAGACCCCGTCCCTGGGTCCCCAGCCTCGTCTAGCACGACCACACAGGGGTGTTTAGGGTCAATGTCACTGAGTTCCAAAGGCTTGTCAGGCCCTCAGAGGGCAGGGCTGGGCCGTGGCCCCTCCCCCGGGAAGGTGGCACCCAGAGTGGCATCTTTCTCTCCAAACCTCTGACTCCGGGGTCTGGCTCTGCCCTTTCTTCTGAAAGATCCTGCCCTCTAAACTGTGTTTCTCCCCCGAAGATGATTGATTTGGGGCTGTTGCTGCACCCGGGGGCCTACTTCCGGGACCTGTGGAACATTCTGGACTTCATTGTGGTCAGTGGGGCCCTGGTGGCGTTCGCCTTCTCGTAAGTACACACCTCTGCTCTGAACCTGGCCGGCCGCAGCCCTTGGAGGTGTGATGGGGCTTGGGGGCACTGCTGGCCTCCAGGGCGTCTGTCACTCTGTCCCTGTCTACCCGGGCCTGGGCTGTGTGTGGTGGGGAGGACCCTGAGCCCTGTGTGTCCCTAACACAGCCCCCGGCTCTGAAACTGGGCAGGCGGGTCTCTGGCTTATTTGCCGTCTGGTGTCAGTGGCCCCCCGCCCCGCCTTCAGTGGCCAGGGCTGGGGGTGCTGGTGGGCGCCACCCCCCTTGGCGCTCTGGGCCATTTTCTCTGGTTCCCTGCTGTGCTGGGCCTGCGTGGCGGTGGGCTGAGGCAGATGCAGAGGCCTGGGTGGAGCGGGGTCACACCGAGAGGGGGTGGCATGCGATGCAGAGGTGAGGGCGCCCGGAGGACACAGGTGCCGAGGGGCGGGGGCTCCACCTTCTCTGTCCCTGGCCGGGCTCCTCATTGACTTTCTTCTCTTTGTCTCCTGTTGCTGGACTCTCGGTAGGAGCTTCATGGGGTAATGCCTCCCCTCTCACCCACACTGCCCACATCACAGCTGCCCCTTGGGGCCACTGCGTCACCGCCTCCCCTCCGCTCATCTGCCTCCACCTTCCGGGCTGCATGCTGCCGGAGCCGTGTCCCCAGGCCCCCCCATATCCCCACTCATGGGGGGGGACAGTCCCTGGTGAGGTGCGGGGAGCGGGCTGTCCTAGTGAGTCTGGAGGCGGGGAACCAGGGCCCGTGGGCAGCTCTGGGTGGGCAGCTGGCGTGTGATCAGGGACGGTGGACGCCAGACACATCTTCCTGTGTCTGCTTCCCGACAGACAAATGGCCTTCTTCCCCTTTTCTCTGGACGACTGCCTCCTGGCAATGCCCAGCCTCTCCCCCCACAGGGGCTTACCTGCCTTCTTTCCCTGTGAAGGAGGTGCCACCTTGGCCAGGGTCGGTGACTTGGAGTGAAGTGAGGGGATAGGCGTGGTTGAGCCAGGTGACCTCAGAGGGAGAGCAGGATCTGCGCCTCTGGCCCTTTAGACTGCAGGCCTCCCAGGGGGCTGCTGCCATAAGGAGCCGTCCCACCTCTTCGGGAGCAGGGCAGGGTCTCCTCCCCTGCGGCGCCTGGTGTCCTGGGCAGGCCTCCTCTTCCCCTCTTCCCCCCACACAGGCCTCAGCAGGAGGCTGGGGAGTGGGTTTGGGGAGGGTGTTAGGATGCTGGGGTGATGGAAGAAGCTGACCAGCGCTAGGAGGCTGGGGTGTCCCACCGGGGAGGTGGGCGTTCTGGGGGAGTGAGATGTGATTGTGGAGGCCCCGCTGCTTCCGGGGGATTGGGGCTGGGTCACCCGAGGGCCCGTGCCCGTGGAGCCTGCCTGGGCCTTAAAGCTCACTCTCTCCAGAGCTTGGCTGGAGCCTGAGGAGACAGGGGGACCCCGCCTCCCCCATGTGCAGGTCCCTGAACTTGGGGAGAAGGGGTCTCTGGGCAGGATGTGTTGGGGCTTCAAGTCCAGAGCCTTCAGCCACGGTCCACACCCCATGGGCTGTGGCCTCGCCCCCAGGACTGGCCTTCTGCACCCTCCCTCGCCTCCTCGGCTGACGTCAGTTGGAGCAGTGTCAGGACCTGACAGGGGAAGGCAGGGAGATCAGAGGCCTGCAGGCTCCTGCTGGCTCCCCCTACCCCACACTCAGGCAGAAGTGGGTTTGGGGGCGGGAGTGTCTGGAGCAGCCGGCTCTTCCCCAGGAGGCTCCGCACCCCCTGCCCACCGCCCCCACCACTGACCTGGCCCTCGTCTACTGTGAGGAGGCCTCCCCTGTGGCCCTCGGTCCTCTGCCCCCGGGAGTGTGGCCCGGGCCCCAGTGGCGTCGTGGGGATGGACGTGGGCTGCAGCCTGCTGTCTGCATGTGTGGCTCTCCTTCTAGAGGGTCCAAAGGGAAGGACATCAACACCATCAAGTCCCTGCGTGTTCTGCGTGTCCTGCGGCCCCTCAAAACCATCAAGCGGCTGCCCAAGCTCAAGGTGGGGCCTGGAGTCAAGGCCCTAGAAGTGTGGGGGCCGTCCGCATGTGTCAGGCTTGCACGCACATGTGAGCATGTGTGCGCATGCTGTGCACACATGTGAGTGAGTGTGGGGGTGTTGCACGGGCAGGGCACGCACATGTTCCATGTATGTGTGGTACATGCATGGACACACATGCGTGTGCACATGTGACTGGCCCTGTCCTGCTGTGGCGGCCATGGGGGTGCATGGAGCTGAGGGGAGCCCCACTCTGGGTTTTCTCAGACCTCACAGTGTGGGTGGGATGTGCCCTCCGCTCTCTGGCCTTCCCCACTGGAGGGCTGATGCCCAGCAGTGTCTTCTGCGCTCCGCTTCCTTAGCCTGTGGCGCAGATGGGGCAGCATTTCATCTGGCTGCCGTCCTGGGGGGGCTGTGGGCACGGGGAGGAGTGAACCCCAGGACGCAGTCTGCTGCCTTTGTGCCCAGCCCTGTGGCAGGTGCTCTTTCTGCTTAGAGCCCTTTACACCGCCCTCCCCGCCCCCCCCGCCGCCGTGTCTGCAGTAAGGGACTCAGGCAGCTTGGGGTGCTGGCCTTGGGGACAGAGGTAGCATGGCCCAGGGGAGCATTTCCCAGAGCCTGTGTGGGGGGCAGTGGGGGTGCATGGACATTGCAGGCGGCAGTGGCTGTGCTGGCCGAGCCCACTGCTGCGTCTGAGTGAGCCAGGTTGTGTCTCAGGAGGTGGCTGGGGACCTGCTGTCTGCACCCGAGCTGGGATGGGGCGTCTGCTCAGCTCAGAGAAGCGGGGACCAGGGCCAGGTCGGTGGGACAGGGAGAGTGGAGCTCCCAGGTGGGAAAGAGGCTGAGGGCGAAAGCGTGGCAGTCACGGATGGCAGGGCCACCTCAGGCCCGTAGACCGCGGCCTGAGTGGAGCTGCCACTGCTCTGCCCGCGGGGTCCCATGGGGCAGGAGCCGAGTGTGGCCTCTGGGAAGCCCAGGCATAGGAACCGGGGCTGGCCACGTCCCACCCCCGTGGCCGTCCCTCTGGGTTAGCCCCTGCTGACACAGGCCGGCCGGGCCTGGGCTGCCCCTGCTCTGTGGCCCACCTGCCCGGACACCTCCCCTGCACCGGTGGCCCACACCGTCACATCCAAGGTGACCCTCTCTCCCGAGAGAGACGACAGCGGGCACCCTGGTTGTCACGGGCCTCGGGGCCATACTGGGTCCTGATCCTGTGGGTGCCTCCCGCCCCTGCAGGCCGTGTTCGACTGTGTGGTGAACTCCCTGAAGAACGTGCTCAACATCCTGATAGTGTACATGCTCTTCATGTTCATCTTCGCTGTCATCGCCGTGCAGCTGTTCAAGGGCAAGTTTTTCTACTGCACGGACGAGTCCAAGGAGCTGGAGCGGGACTGCAGGTACCGGGGCCGCCGGGGCAGGGACCAGCCTCGTCCGGGGGATGCTGGGGAGCTGCTCGAGGGCTCTGTGAACCCTGGAGGGCTGGGCTGGCCCTAGGTGCCCGATGGGATGGCCGCAGCCACTGTCACGTCTCGGGCCCGGCCCCACTCCGGCACAGGAGAGGCACCGTCAGGGGTCCGTGAAGCAGAGGTGGGCCTGCGTAGATACGAGCCGGGGCTGTGGCCAGCTCCTTTCTAGCCCACGGCGATGGTCCCACTGTCCTTCCCGCTGTGCCCGATGCGCTCATGGGTGGTTCCCGTGTGGGGCTGCGTGAGCAGCTGTGAGGCACCGTGGGCCACCCAGGTGTGCGCACCGGTGGTGGTCTGTGCTCTCACCTCTTGGGGGGCTGCCATGTCTCTGAGGGAACCTTACTCCCACCAGTGTGGAAGGGGTGCTGGCGGCCACATCCCACCGGTCCTGGGGTTTCTTTCTTGCTTCCTGCCTTCCTGGAGAGGGGTCGGGTTGTCTCACCCGGGTGATACCTCTGCCCAGGTGGACTGGCCGCTGGCGTGGACCCCTCCCCGGGGCGCATCTGTGCCAGCCGCTGCCCTTTGTTCTGTGTGTGCCACCTGTGTCCCCCTTTAAAGTCGGGACGGGCCCCTCGGCAGAGGTGTGGCTGTGGCCCTGTGAGGCTTTCTGCTCCTTCTCCGGTGTCTCTTAAAGGACAGGTGCCAACGGTGGTTGGTCTGATTTCCACTCCTGACGTGTAGGACTCCATCCCATTTAAGAAACCCACCCTGAGGGCGGGTGAGGCCTCCATGTGGCTCTGAGCAGTTGTGCTTTTGCCTGTCACCTTTCGATTGGCGGTCGGCCTGTAGGGAGACGAGCTTTCTGTCCGCAGAGGCCCCTGTGGCTCAGAGACCCCTGCGGCCCAGCCCTGCGTGTTTGAAAAGACCGGGATTGTTTCTCCATAAAAATAGCTACTGAGGTGTAGTTCACGTACCGTCAAAGTCATCTGCGGAAAGTGCACGATTTACAGGCTTTGGAACGTTCACAGACATGTGCGCCCGTCCCCACAGAGCACTCGAGACCGTTTTTATCCGTTGAAACCGCAGGAAACCTGCCATGCCCCCACGCTGGCCCTCGGTAGCCACGGAGCTATGTTCTGTCCCGGTAGCTTTCTGTCCCGGACACTCCACGGTACTGACATCCCAGAGCATGTGGTCCGTGTGTTCCCGAGGCCGTCCCCGCTGCGGCGTGTCCAGTACCTTTCCATGCTGTGGACGGGTGCCCGTCCGCATGGGCAGAGGCGGCTGCCGCGTCTCCTGAGCCTGTGCCTGCGCCGGGAGTGGGCGACCGGCTCATGTGGCTGCTCTGCTGTCTGGTCTCAGGAAGAGCCAGGCTGTTCTCACATCGACCGTGTTTTCTTCTCGGACCGTTAACGCTTTTAGGTCTTACACGCGGGCCGCTGGTCCCCTGGGGGTTAGTTTTGGTGTGTGGTGTGGGCCAAAGGGCCCGCGTCGCTCTCCTGCACGTCCACACCCAGTTGTCCCAGCACCGCCTGTTGGAGAGACTTTTCTCTGTCCGCTGAGTGGACGGAACTTCCCCCAAATCATTCTGCCGTAGACGCATGGGTTTGCCGGACCCTGTCTTGACCTCTGACCTCTCTGTGCCCTTCCAGGGGTCAGTATCTGGACTACGAGCGGGAGGAGGTGGAAGCACAGCCACGGCAGTGGAAGAAATACGACTTCCACTACGACAACGTGCTCTGGGCCCTGCTCACCCTGTTCACCGTGTCCACAGGGGAGGGCTGGCCCATGTGAGTCCTCGTCGGGCTGTCGGGCTGGCTGGGTGGAGCGAGGGCAGCGGGCAGGGCCGGTTCTGTGTGGCTTCGGTCACTCATGGGCACCCGAGGCTCTGGCTCTTACCGGGTGAGACTCGGCCCCACCCTCAAGCTGTCCAACCGCAGAGTCCGGTGTGGTGACCTCCTGAAAGTCTTTTCAAGTCCTGGAGGCCTAAGGGGGGAGGGGCTGTCTCCCTGTGTCAGGCCACGGGCTGCCATCAGGCAGCGAGAGGGGTGTTGGAGTTCAGAGCCTCACTGAGTAGCAGGGAGGTAGGATGGATGCTCAGGCTGGAGGCTCCCTGCCGAGCCCCAGGGATGCTGGAGCAGGTGCACCTGGGCGAGTGTGTGGGCTGAGAGCGCGCAGGTGCGAGCGGGTGAGCTTGGCAGGGCAGGGTGGGACCCTGGGATGGGACCTCGTGCCCGCGGAGTCTGCCCCGAGAGGGTGTCCAACAGCCCCGCCTGCCAGCCCTGTGGGAAGGGGCCCAGTGAGATGGCACCTGGGGCAGGGGCTTGGGCCCCCGAGTGGCAGAGCCATCTGTGGGTTCAGGTATGGAAGCCACACCGGGCGCCAGTCCTGACTCGCTCAGGGCTGTGTCCTATGGGTGCCGTGATGCTGGCACTTGTCCTCGGCCCAGGGTGCTGAAGCACTCCGTGGATGCCACCTATGAGGAGCAGGGCCCGAGCCCGGGGTACCGCATGGAGCTGTCCATCTTCTACGTGGTGTACTTCGTGGTCTTCCCTTTCTTCTTCGTCAACATCTTCGTGGCCTTGATCATCATCACCTTCCAGGAGCAGGGGGACAAGGTGATGTCCGAGTGCAGCCTGGAGAAGAACGAGGTGTGCCACATGGCCCCTGGGGTGATGGGAGGAGGGGTGGCGGGGCCCCCAGAGGAGGCTAAGCGGCGGACACCCCTGTCCCTGAGCAGAGAGCCTGCATCGACTTTGCCATCAGCGCCAAGCCCCTGACGCGGCACATGCCCCAGAACAAGCAGTCCTTCCAGTACAAGGCGTGGACGTTCGTGGTCTCGCTGCCCTTTGAGTACTTCATCATGGCCATGATCGCCCTCAACACCGTGGTGCTGATGATGAAGGTGCGTCCGCGCGGGGAGGCTGCGGGGCTGCGGGGCTCCCGGCCTGGTCAGCACGCTGCCCGTCGGTCCCAGGAGGTGGGTGGGGGGTGTCCTTGGCTGGGAGGTGCTCAGACGGGAGCCACAGTGGTCCCGTCCACCGTGGGAACCTCGGGGCCGCTGAGCCCGGGGCCCACGGCTGCTGTTCCGGGCAGTTCTACGACGCTCCAGGCGAGTACGAGCTGACGCTGAAGAGCCTGAACATGGTGTTCACGGCCGTGTTCTCCATGGAGTGCGCGCTGAAGATCATCGCCTTCGGGGTGCTGGTGCGTGCCTGCGCCCCCCGGGCCCCTCCATCTGCGTCCCGGCTGCCCTCTGCAGAGGGGCCTCGGGGGGCTCCTAGTCTGGAGCTGGGGCCCCCTGCCCGGCTCCTGGGGGCAGAGGCACAGGGGTGTCTGTGTGCCTGGCCTGGCCCTGTCCCCTCCAACACGGCCCATCGGTCCCCTCACCCCGTGACCAGGGTCCCTCGGGGCACCCTTCCTGGCAGAGCCCTCACAGCCCCTTTGTCTCTAGAACTATTTCCGAGATGCCTGGAACGTCTTCGACTTCGTGACTGTGCTGGGAAGCATCACCGACATTTTAGTGACAGAGATTGCGGTAAGTAGCGTTTCCTGACCCCCCCTCTGGGTCCCCAGAGTGGTTTCCTCTCGGAGGGCGGCCCCCCCACCCCAGGCAGGCGCTCCCTGGGGCTGGGCCGCAGGCTCCCCGCCACAGGCACAGTCTGGGCACTCGGTGTCTTTCAGCCAACGCTTGTTCTGGGTGAGAAAGCGGTCCCAAAACGTCTGCCGGGCTGGCAGCGGCGGCTCACGGCGACGGCCAACGGGGGAGGCCAGGACCCTTTGAATCTGTGTGCGTCTAACATGGCACCAGAAGTGTGCACAGTAGGACCAATGAGAGCTTAGTTACACATGAGACTGGAGACGTGGCCCTTTTCACACACACGCAGGTCACACTCAGAAACAGACACGTGCTGGAGTGACCGTGTTCTGAAAGATCTGAGCCATGAGACCTGTTCTGACGACATTGGAATTACATGGCAACACGTCTTCATTCTGTCTCGGGTGGGCTCTCCAGGAGCTGACACGGGGGGTGGGGTTCTCATAAAGTCAGCTCACAGGAGCGTTCCGGTAAAACCGGCACACGGAGGAGTGGGGGATGAGGGGGAGAGCCAGAGTCACGGGCTGAGCCTGGAAGGGTCACAGCTCAGAGCCGGGAGCCCTGACTTCTGTCCCCTGAGTCCTCGGCCGAGGGCTCTGCCTGGGGGCTCAGTCCTCAGACACCAGGAGGAAGGGGCTCCTACAGCCCGAGTTCTGGGGGTAAGGGACAGCAGGTGTCACCCTCGTGAGGCCACACAAGGGCAGGGACATCCGTGTGCCAGCCTGTCCTGCTCCGCTCTGCCCAGGTCCCACATGGTGTCCACCTCAGTCACCTTCCCAGGGGCAGATGTCTGTCACTGCTGTCTTCCCGTGCCCCTTTAGGAGTCCCCTGACCTGGGGCCGGGCTCCCACTGGTCCAGGGAGGGGACCGGGCCCACCTCTGGCTCACTGTGTGTCTGGGCAGCTCTGGCTACCACCCTGGTGCCATCGTGCTTAAAAGTGGTCACAGGAGCATGTAGAAAGGTCCTTGCCAAGGGTGGCTGTGCCGGCCCATGTGGGAACTTGGCTCTACCTGCTGGTCTTTGGCCTAAGGAGCTGGGGTGACAGGGACCACACTCGCCACGCACAGCGTGCTTCTGCCCCCGAGCCAGGACCTCCGGAATCCCGACACCGAAACCTGTGGGACGATGGGCTCAGGGCCCCTGGGTCCCTTGGGGATGTGGGCGGGGTGACCTCCAGGTCCAGCCTTGCTCCCTGCCTGACCCATGACTTTCTCCATTCGCATGCCCAGCACCGTCCACGGCCTTCGATTTGTGCTGAAGGTTGGGAGGCATGTCACCAAGCTACCATTTTATCTGTGCCTCCTGAGTGACGGGCCACGCACCGTGCGGCCGGTCCTGTGGTTGCTGCCCCTGTGCTCACCCTCTCCTCCTCAGTCCCTGTTGTGTGGGACCCGGGCTGGAGAGGCCAACACGAGAGCCGGGGTGAGGCGGGTCATGGCCGTGCAGGGTGAAGGGGTCCCATGCAGGCAGCTCACCAGAGCCAGCAGAGCCAGTTGGTGGCCTCGGCATCATGCGCAGAGTCCTCATGGACCTCTGCCCACAGTGGCTGTGTGCCCTGCCCAGACTGTGGCCGCTCAGCCTTGCTAGACAGAGCCCAGCTGCTGGGCCTAGGCAGCGCCTTCACGTGGGCCCCTGTGAGCACCGGGATGCAGACTCCTGTTGGTGTCGAGGGCCTGCAGCCTGAGCCCTCAGCAGGGCGTCTGTGTGTAGACGTGCTCGGGGTGGTCTGGGGGCCTCCTCCCCAGGCGTGGGGCCCTGCCACATGACCCCAGGCAGCTTCTCGACACACTGTGGCTGCTCAGACCCAGCACCCCGTCTGCGCCTTGGGCTCTTGTGGGGCCTGCACTCACGTGTCCGACCGGCCTCTCCCTGAACCAGGTTTGCGGGGTGATCCCTGGAGGCGTGGGGTTCGGGACAAGTGAGGAAGAGGTGGCAGGCATGGGGTGCGGGCCAGCTGAGTCAGGACTGAACCCTGCCATCCTGCGGGGTCCAGTCCTGGGTGTGGCGCTTGCACTGTGCACTGGGCTGCACTCGGGAAGACAGGCTGCGGTGCCACAGACGTGGTCTCCTGGGCAGAAGGTCCCCTCGCCAGGACACAGCCTTGCTCCAGAATCGCAGGTACCTGCAGGACTGTTCATGGGGTGGGTGGGTGGGGGTCCCCCAGTGTCTCTGCCCACCATGAGAGCCTCGCATGGGGCCGCTGCGCCTGCGTGCTGGCATCGCTCACAGTGCTGACTGCCTCAGGTTACATGTTTCCCCTGAGATGTGAGGAGAGACCCCCAGTCCCGCGCAGGTTCCTGCAGAGACAGGACACGGGGAGCGCTCCCTGATTGCACGCGGCTGATTTTAAAGGGCTGGAGTGAGAAGGGAGGGTTTCGGCCCACACCCACTGGCCATTGCCCACCCAGAATTCCAAACCGCACTCGGCAGGCCGGCCCACTGTCCGGGGAGAGGGACAGGCTCGTCCCAGACACAGGGCTTAGCCACAACTCCGAGGCAGAGCCGACTGTTGCTGTGGTCCAGTCGCGGCTGCAGAGGGGACACCCACCAAATGCAGATTTTATTCAGGGTGAGAAGCACTAGCAACATTAATTGCTAGTCTCCACATTTCGCTATTTGGAGGAATCAGGTTAATTTGAAATCCAGTTGATTTCGCCTAAAACGTAGGAATTATTAACTTGATGAAGAGCAGTTACCAAAAAATTCCACGCAAACACTGTCTGTAATGGCGAAGTTTGGAGAGAGCATCCTTCCGAGCCGGCAGGGGACACCGGGGGCTGTGAGCACCCTCCTTGTCAGCACTGCGGCCGGGTCCCCGTCAGTCTGGAGAGGGAGTGCCGGGGCTCGGCTGCTGGCTCCCCGCTTGGAATCACGCCTGCCATGCAGTGGGCGTTCTGTAAATCCCTGTCCAGTGAGTAGGTGAGAAGGAGATAAAACACCTGCGGCGGAGAAGCTGAGGTGGCACGTCACTGCTCACTCGTGATGTCCCCTCTAGGGCTGATGCCCAGAGTCACGGGAGGCCAAGGAGAGGACGTAGCGAGCAAGGTGGCATCCGGACGGCAGACCTAGCGTGGCAAAAGACTGAACTTTATTGAAAGAGATTAAGGAGACTTAAACAGGCGGAGTTATTCACGTTAATTAGTAAGTAGTGTCCGTTTCAGAGAGGTGACAGTTTCCCCCACGTGGACCTGCAGATTCGAGGCAATTTCTGTCAAAATACCTGTGGCTTTGTCTGTTTCGGAACTTGACGAGCTGCTTCTAAAATTTATAAGAAGAAGCAAAAGCCCCAAAGTCAAGATACTGAAGAAGGAGAAGGTGCTGCCGGGTGTGTGTGGGGGGCCCGTGGTGGACATGGGGAAGCAGACGTCGGGTCTTGGCTCACACTGGTCCCAGAGAATCTTCTTCAAGTGGATGAAAAGGTTGAGGTATAAGAAGCAGGTCTTTGAAGCTTAGAAAAAAAAATGCAAAGACTATCTTTAAGGGTACGGACTGATTTGTAAGGACCAGCCAAAACTGGAAGAAAAAACTGTTCAGTGAAGAGTTTACGTGCATCGGAAGAAGGAAGGGCTGTCCGTGTGCAGGGGACACTGGCCTCCTGTCCCTTCATTTCCACCTTTCCAACCAGCATCGCGGTGCCCGCCCGTGTCAGAGGTCAGCTCCTCTGCCCTTCTTGAGCCTCGTTCTTGTGGGAGGCACCACAGAGGCACGGGAGGGTGGGGGCTTTGGCAGTGCGTCTGGACAGGGCGTCACTGGGGTGGTGACTTCCAACTGGAGGCGCCCGGGCTTGTGGGGAAGCCGAGCGGGGAGACCCGCACAAAGACATGCCGAGCCTGAGGCTGCGCTGTGTGAGGGACAGCAGGCGGGGCGACCTTGCAGTTGGTCAGTTCGGGCTTTATTTTGAGCAGGATGGGGAAGGGCTTGGGTGAGGACACGTGTGAGGACGGCAGGGCGCTGTCTCCCGGACACGGGCCTGAGGTGGGCGTTCGGTGCAGGGTGTTCGTGAGGGAGGTGGTCCCAGGAACATGGGTGGATGGGGGGACGGTGGACTGGGCCAGGGGATGGGCAGCCAGGAGAAGGTGAGGTGATGGCAATGGGGGGCCCAGCCAGGGGCTCTGAGCCTCGGGCACCCCAGCTGCCGTCTGCCACTGGTTGGCACTGCTGGGGTGAGGGGGCCCGAATCCTGGCCTGGAATCTGTTTTGCGAGAAAGATTAGGGTGCTGGTGATGGGTGTGGGGCCTGTGTGGGTGTGGGTGCTGTGCAGTGCAGCTGCTGAGAGCCAGGCAGAGGAGCAGGGCCGACTGGTGGTTAGGCTCACAGCTGCCCATGGACAGGGATGGGCGTGCAGGCAAAGCAAGAGTGACTGACCTTTCGGTATGAGCACTCGGAAGGATAGACCATCCTGAACTGGGAGGGGGAGAAATGAGGGTGGGCACAGGTGTGATTTGACTGCCGAAGGTGTCAACCCACAGGCAGCTGGATGGAGGGCCTGGCACTTGGCGGGGATCCAGGCCGGTGACAAGGTTGGGGGCTGTGAGCACACAGCTGGTATCAGAACCATGAGGTCAGTCGGGGGCAAAGGGTGACGGCTGAGTTCCAGATGCAGCAGCGTTTGGGGACAGAGGCGTGGCCAGAGGGCGCAGGCTTCCGGAACCACGGGCCACAGTGAGTGCCTAGAGCGCACCAGGCTCTTCCCTGACACAGTAGACACACCGAAGTGTGAGGGTGGCCAATGGTCTGAATGGGAGTTTCCTGAAAGACATACGTGGCCAGTT
Organism: Macrotus californicus; assembly: GCA_007922815.1. Lineage (NCBI taxonomy): Eukaryota > Metazoa > Chordata > Mammalia > Chiroptera > Phyllostomidae > Macrotus > Macrotus californicus. The sequence continues at coordinate 115,579 of VMDR010000946.1, forward strand.
CACATTGGAAGAGATGCTCAGCCTCATCTGTATCCAAAGAAATATGGACATGGAGGTGCCAGTTTGTCAGAGCGAAATCTGGCAGCACACAGGCCGGCCGCAGCCTGGGTCTGCACGCTGGAGCACGGCCTGTAGGGGCTGCACACGCTCGCAGCCATGTCTGTGCACATGGTGATGTGCACACGCATGGGCTCACAGCAGTAGCGAGGCTTCTGCTCCCAGTCCGTTCACAGGCAGCCCGTGTCTGAGAGGCGTTCACAGCACGGTCCTGGCACCAAGGTCAAGGACAGGCCAGGAGACCCATTTTAAAAGTTTCTGGTAAAACAGTGAAGACAGACAACTATTCCCGAGAGTTGAGGGCTGCCGCAGGCCAGCTGCCACAGGGTCCAGAGGGTCCCCGAAGGTGGGTACGGCGTCGGCGGTGGAAGTCAGACAATCACACCACTCAGAGGCAGTGCCAAAGCTGGTTCAACTTTATTGAGCATCAGACTAGAGATATATACTTTCTCTTTTGGCAAGCAGTGTTAGGTTTGCGGTTTACAGAGAGAGGGGGTCATTTCACAGAACGATAAGGGGTTGTTTGAAGCACTATGGCCTTCAGTCGTCCAGCCCACCTCCCCAAGCAGGAAGCCCAAGGCCACAACTCCCTGCTTATTCGGGGCAGCACAACTCAAAGCTCCCCACCTGGAAAGAGAGCCAGACAGCCGAAGTGGGACGCACCCCCACCAAGGTCGAAACACTCAGGTCTGCAGGCTATTCTTGTCCTATCTATTTCTTCTTGACTAGTCTGTTTTACTTATTTTTCATCTTCTAAAGAATGGGGAATATATTGGTTGCTCTCAGGGTTGAAAGCGCGGGGAAAATGTTTTGGATGATATCTTCTCATGTGCCGTCTAAGACTATTTCTCTGCAACTCAGACATGAGGCACTAAGGGGGACCTCGCCTATCTAACCTCTGCATAAATGATAGAGTATTATAAGGTGTCTAAACTCCTGCAACATTCACTATTCTCTCTCCTTCTATATAAGCGCCAGTATAGGGTAAAGGAGGGTCAGGAGGTCTAAGCATGCTTCTATCTCCCCTAGGGGGAATCCATATTTTACTTCTGACTAAATAAACTGCATAGGGAAAGCCTGGAATGATAGGGAGAGGCCTTTGGCGGTTTTTGTTGTTGTAAGGGTAATATTTTAACCTTGCTGCCATCGGAGGGGGAATTAACATGGGGGCAGGAGCGAGGAGCTCTTCCTGCCTCAACTGATCTAACGTCCTTCTCAGAACTCTCAGGGGGTCATTTATCTGGGGCCTTTCTCAACAAATCACATGAGGGACAAACAGGGGTGGATGAATCAGGTTGGTCAGTATATGGCTCACCAGGCGTTTTCTTAAAAGTCCTGGCAGTCTGTTTTTCCAAGTTCTCAAAATCCTTTCCAGTATTTCCTCCTTTCTTAGTTATCTCAAGCAAATATACTATGAATATAATAAGCCCCACAATTGATATTGCTGCCCCCCCCGGGTTATGCCGCATCCTCCTCCCAGAAGTCGTCTTCCTTGAAGCTCCTTCCCTAGCGCCTGTGCCTTGCCAGGGGCTAGTTGGGATAAAGGATGCAGCAGAGGGCAAGTACTCCACCTGGGCAGGAGGGAGGGCGACGGCAAGGGCCGCAGAAACAATGGTCAGGTCATTCCCTAAGCCAGGTGACGAATACGTGGATATCTTACTACCTTTCTTCCAACTGTGTGCACACCTGTACTTGCGGTCTTTTTTATGTGGTACGTCTCAGGGCTTTTAAAATGGAATGATCTGAATAATCCAGGCAAAAAGCTCAAAGCTGCCATTTACTCCAAAAAAAAAAAAAAAATCAGGAGTGTCCCTTCCCAGTGCTCCTCACAGTGGCCCCAGTGGTTCCAGTGTGTCCCTGTCCCCCAGTGAAGGGACACAGACACTGAGCTCCCACCTGCATGGATGCCACTCTGGGGACTTCTGTGCATGTGTGTCCTCGCCGGAAGGGGCGATGCTTGAGGACCTCAAAGGAGAGGCAGGCAGGGTGCCCAGCCCACGGCGCAGACAGGAAGCCTCCTCCAAGAGACCAGCCATGGGTGCTGGGGAGCCCAGTGCCTGTCCCTCGGTGGCTGGACACACAAGGCCCAGGTGGCTGGTGGTCATCTCAGGCCACCGTCACGCTGGATGCCCCACAGGGCCAGCCCTGAGAGGCTGGGTGGTGTGAAAGCTGCTGCCCCCACCAGCGCCCCTCGCTCTGCACAGAGGAAAGAGACGAAGGGAAGCCGTCCTGCGGGTTCGTGGTGTCCTCTTCCCATCTGTAGTCACTTCATACATTACTTGGCGAGTGCACTCTTTTTTCCTTTGGCAAAAACATGAGTGTCAGTCCCCACCCCCGACTGAAAAACAAGCTGGAGCAGCAGTCACCAGGGTCACGTGCAGAAAGCACTCCAAGCACAAAACTGACATTGATTTCTTTGCCTGGAAATAAATCAGTGCCTGTGCCTCATTCTGAATTTGCATTACAAACAGGAATGCAAATAAGTGCCACTCTGTCTGCAGAACCCACGGATTCCAAACCTCTGCTTTGATCATTTTAAGGAAAATCCCTAGTTTACCAAAATGCTAAAATTTTCCAGTGAAGTATTTGGAGTTTCGGTTTTGCTTGTGTTGATGACTCATTTTCTCCTTGTTTTCTGTTTTTTTGTTCTTGATTTACCCTAACCTACCTGCTGACTCACGTCATCCAACCAACACACACCACGAACGCCGTGTCTCCGTCTGCATGTCGCGCGCCTGCTGCTCGAACGCCCCAATTTGTAAATAATGTGCAAATATCCATCCATGAAAACATCACACGTAGGAAACGGTTGGTCTCCTGACTTTAATGATTCTTAAGTCTCCTTGCTTCGCTTGTTCTGCCTGGCTGTGTCCCGAGCCCTTGCCCAGCCTCCCCCTCCCCCGCCCTCGGGTGTGTGGTCCGAGCCTGGCGGCACCCACCCCAGCGTGCACGGCCCAGTCTGGGGCCCAGCACGGTCTTCCGAGCTCGAACAGTTTTTCCTGCTGGGACTGGCTCAGAGCTGGGGAGGCTTCGCAGGACGTGAGTCTGGACCTGCTCCCCCCAGAGTCCATGGTTTCTGTTGCTGGTTCCACCAGCAGATGCAGAAGGTTCTGTGTGCCCAGTGGCCTCTGACCAAGTCTCCCTGGTCTCCTCCCTGCAGGCACTCCCATACGGGGTCAGCCTGGGGCCAGGGCTGGGAATGGAGGCTGTCTCCGTGACTCAGGAGGGCAGTGTAAGGCCTGGCTGAGGAGGAAGAGGGCCTGCCCCTGGAGACCACAGAGCTGAGGGCTTGCCACCCCGGCGCCTTGGGTTAGCGTGTGTGTGCCCCTGGTCGCCGAGCTGGGGGGCTTGAGGGGCTGACCACTGGCTTTCGCCAGGTCTGCAGGAACATCCAAGAGGAGAGCAGGATTGGGGAGCAGACCGCACTGAGGCTGCATCTGGAAAGCCACATGAAGTAGCAGGTCTGCGATGCCCGCTACAGAAAGTGGACGTTTCTGGGAAAGCGTGTTCCAACCGGATGGAAAATCAGTTTTGAGTAATGATGGCAGATGCTGCCCAGGCTCCAACGCGCACTGCTCAGCGCCCCCTGCGTGGTGCATGAGCACATGGGTCTGGAAACAGTATCTTTCCTTGTCAGCACCCACGAGAGTGACCGAGCAGGAGAGTGGCCTCCGTGCACAGCCGACCTTGCCCCAGTACACCGTGACCCCGGCAGGTGTGCTCAGGTCTCACAGGGCCCCAATTGGCTGTGACCTTGACCAGAGGCAGTGATGTGCTTAGACGCGGGGGATGCTGGTGTTGGCCTGGGGTCAGCCCATTACCTTTGTGGGGTGTTTCACAGCCCAGTGGGCTGTTAGGCCCCCTTTTCAGTGGCTCCTCCCCACCTGGGCAGGGGACCCCAGTGTGCCAGGTGGCTTATCCACCATGCTGAGGGGATGAAGCGGTGGCCTGTGGTTCTCCAGGTCTTGCCAGCTCGGGTGGGCTCAGTGAGCCAGGGCCTGGCTTTGAAGTAGGTGCAGATGCTCCCGGGTGCCACGGAAGCCATCGACTCGGGGGGGGGGGGCAGGGCAGATATGTCCACCTTCAGGGGGCAGGGCTGAGGCCAGAGGAGACCATGCACTGCCATGGGGAGGCTGCCGCATGCTGCCCCGCCCTGCATGCAGCCACCCTGCTGCCTGCTTCTCACGCTGCACTTGGAGCATCTGCCCACTGTCACTGTCTATCCTCATGGCTGTCCAGGGCTGTCTGTCTGTTGCCACCCCAACCCCTCTCCTGAGTGCCCCCTGAGCCCCACGAAAGAAGCCTGGGCGGGGGTGGGAGCTAACAGGATGGACAAGCCCCTGCCTCCTCAGCACAACCTGCCTTCTCCACATTGGCGTCACCCCGGAACCTTCCGGAAGTCTGTCTGCCGGCTGCCTGAGCAGACTGCTCACAGCCAGGCAGGTGCTGATTGTAAGCACCTCCTGGCCGCTCTGCACCCACCTGAGCAGGTGGTTTCCGAGTGGAGGGCTCCACCCCCTCAACAAGCTGTGCCATCCTCCTGAGAAGACCACCCTGTCAGGAGTCCTCAAGGCCCTGGGCCGCAGACAGGGCAAGGCGTCTCCTGGCCCTTGTGCACCCTTGGGGCTCCCTCCCTGGCACAAGTGAGGGAGCTGTGGGCAGCCTGCATTCCCAGGTCCCACCAGAGGTCCACTTCTGCTTTTTGCTGGCCTGGACCAGTTGGCTGCTCCTCAGCCTGTTGAACTCCCCTCATCCCATGTCACTCACTGTCCAGAACCCATCCTTCCAGGAGCTGTGTGCTGTGCAGCCGCAGGTCCCTCCCCAGCAGAGGCCATGTCCCCACCACACACTGGGAACCAAGAGGTCAGCTCCTGAGAGTGCAGATGCCCCAGGGAAGTGGCAGACAACGTGCAGGTCGGGGCCAAAGGGCCACTCCTGTCTGCACGGGTGGCCACCAGGAGCAGACAGGCAGCCCTGGAGTGAGGCCCTGTCATACGCTGTCGCCATCAGCCTCTGTATTCTGTCCTCTGTTTCACCCGGAATCCGGCAGCACAGCCTGTCCTACGCTGCCCGTCCTCTAGGGGTCGCATAGCAGCAGGAAGCTGCCCTCTGCGGGCTGTGTGGCCCCAGTCTCTGAGGAGACAGACGGGGGTGGGAAGCTGCCTGGTCCACATGCACCCCAAGTTCTCAGGGATGCTGCCCAGGCCTGGCCCCAAAAGGGAGGTGCTAATAATTCATGGCGTCCCCAGCCAGGTGGAAGCCTCAGTCCCAGGTCCTCTGTGCAGGCCAGAGGATGTTGGTTCATTTTTGTGGATTTTGAACCCCTTGGAGGAAGGAGCAGTGGTAGGTATACCGGGTCCCCCGGAGCAGAGACCTGTTTGTGGATTGCGAGGTGGCTTCCATGGTGTGAGCAGCAGGACCTCGGCACTCACCTTCTAGGTGACCTGTCTGCAAGGGACAGCAGAGGCCCCAGAGCACGTGTTTGCCCCTGCGGGGTCCCACGGGCAGGGGCTTTGCTGGCTGTGTGGGGAAGGGCAGGGTGAGGCCACCATGGGGGGCAGGTCCCTTCAGAGGCCCTCCTGAAAGAAGCAGCCCTGCCCAGCGCCTGGACTGTGGATGGTGTCCTGCACAGGTGACAGCAGCCCCACCTGGCAGCAGGGAGCTGCTTGGGAGACCTCTGTGCCCCTCCCGACGGGTGGGGGCACCGAGGGTGGGGTGGGTCTCTGACCTGCTGCATGAGAATGGACTTGTGATGACACGCTTTACAGAAGGGTTTCTCGGGGCCGACAGCTGCTTAGACTGAAGCGGTGACTTGTTTTAATCTCTCTCCACCCACCTTTCTCTGGGAGCACCGGGGTGTCGGGGGAGGTGGGAGGGGGGTACCTTGGCTGCCACTGACGAGCCCGAGGCCGACTTCGGAAGGTCAGAGAAAAGCCTTCTTTCCGCAGAACAACTTCATCAACCTCAGCTTCCTACGCCTCTTCCGCGCCGCCCGGCTCATCAAGCTGCTGCGCCAGGGCTACACCATCCGCATCCTGCTCTGGACCTTCGTGCAGTCCTTCAAGGTGAGGCATGGCCCGCTGCGTGCGCCCCTCGGCGCCTGCTGTCCCCATCTTGAGTCCTGTTGACCTCTCGGCACTCTGGGTGGGCCCAACTGTTTTGCTGGAAAAAGGAGGCAGTCACCTGGGGGAGGGGCTTGGTCAGTAGGGGTGGGTCTGGGGTTGGCTGCCATCTGCCCGCACACCCAGGGCTGACCCCCTCCCCGCGCCCCACAGGCCCTGCCCTACGTGTGCCTGCTGATCGCCATGCTGTTCTTCATCTACGCCATCATTGGCATGCAGGTGCGCACGCCCGCCAGGCTGCAGGAGGGCCTGGCCAAGGGCCTCAGGGGAGTAGCGGCGGGCTGACACTTAGCAGACACATCTGTGAGCAGGTGCCACGTAAGCACTTGGGGAGCCTGACCCTGAGACTGTTCCGTGGATGAGGAGTGCCTGCTCTTGGGGTGTCCCGGGTGCACAGTGCAGGGGCTGCTGTGTCCCATGGTGCGGAGCGTCCGAGCTTGGCTGGGGGAGCAGCAGCTGGTCACTGTCCTGGTCTGGCAGCAGTTCTGAGGGACAGCCCTCCACTCCTTTGTGGGAGACGACACATGGCCAAAGTCTGTGGAGTCCAATCCTATCCCCGGTGTGTGTCACATCTGCCTTGAGTAATGTAGTCTGTCTTCTCTTTGCCAGAGAACACTGTGTCTGTTATTGGGAAAATGGAAAATATATGAACAGTGTCCCCATTACAAACCTGTCATCTGGCCACTTCCTATGGGGGGGGGGCGGGGCAGGCAGGGGCACCCAGAGGCGAACCTGGCGGGAGGGCCAGTGTGTGAAAGGTGAGCTGAGCACGGGTTTACAGTCCATCCAGGACTGAAAGTCCTCCTGCTTCCCGGGGGCCGAGCCTGACGCTGGGAGACACGCACACTTTTCCTGCTGGCGGCTGCCTTTGCAGAAACGTAAAGCTGGGGGGGGGGCAGTTTGCTTTTGGTGGATTGTGACAATTCATAAATTTTCCAGCTGGATTCCAGATTTTAAGCTGAGAATGGTTACTGACTCATCCGCATTTCTAACCTTGAAAAAAATAAATTGAAATGTGTAAAAAGCCCATGATGGTGTTTGCACAGAAATTGTAAAAGGAACTTTGGAACAACCTGCCAGAGCTGTTGCCGGTGTAACTGCTCCTTTGGAATCGCTGACAAGCACAAACCTGGAAATGCTTCTGTCTTGTCTGTCGTCTGAGGCCGTCCGCCTGGCTCTGGGTCCAGGTCCCCCTCCTGCCTTTCAGGAGGCTTCCTCTGAGCCCTCCTTGTGCCCAGGGACTGTCTGCCAGGCAGCCCCTGTCGGGGGTCCTCACACATACCTGTGCCTGATGCAACGGGCTGGCCTGTAGCCTACACTCCCATTCCAGGTGTTCGGGAACATCGCTCTGGATGATGACTCCAGCATCAATAGACACAACAACTTCCGGACATTTCTACAAGCCTTGATGCTGCTGTTCAGGTGTGTTGGGCGGGATGTTGCCTCGTTCTGCTGTCTACTCCTAAGGGCTTCTGGGCAGGGGATGCCCTTCAGGCAGGTCACCTGGGGGGCCTGGGCTGGGCCAGCCTCCCCACCTCACTGCTGTTCTAGGCCTTAGCTAAGAGGCTGCCCATGAAGCTGCTGCCAGAGATCTGGAAGGACAGAGATGCCCGGCAGGGCCTTACGTGCTGTGCTGGTCTCGGGCTCTCCAGCTGCACACCTCTCTGAGTGCAGGCACCTGTGGGGTCAGGGAGAAGCCGGGCAGCAGGGAGCCGCCTGCGGTGGGCCTGAACTGCCGGTTGGATGGCATCTCCACCCACCTCCATTGTTCATGGGAGCTGCCATGCCCTGGGTTCTGGGGGGCAGCCCAGCCCCCTGGTGGGGCCCCAAGGGGCACAGGACTTGTTTTGGGCTCAGGCCTTCTGGGAAGGTATGCTCAGCAACCTCGCCCCTGCCATTCTCAGGCTCTTCTGAAGCTGGGGCTGTTGACCCTCCCGACTTGAGAATAGACAAAGGTACACAGGGGCTGGGTCAGGGCTGTGTCTTGCAGCCTCCAGAGTGTCCCCCACCCCGTGACGAACAGGAAGGAAGAGCTCAGTGGAGGGCTGCAACATCAGACCCTTCCCACCTGCCTAAGGGTTTCCAAGCTGGGCTGCTGCAGGGCTGCCCTGAGGACCGGCTCCAGTTCTACTCTGGGTGGGGGTGACCTTGGACCGTTGGGTGGGCCGAGCTGTGTGGGGAGGGTCCTCTGACCCTTGTTCTCTGTTTCAGAGGAGCGAGCCCCCTTAGGCCTGCACTTGCCCCACAGCATCTTTCCTCTGAACTCCGGCTGGGCCGTTAATTCTATTTCTCAGTCACTAATGTTCCTTCTCGAGCCACGAAAGATCTGAGACAGGCCCCAGATGTAGGCCTGGGCTTCAAGCCCTCGGTCTCAAAGGTCTTCCTCCCTGATCCTTATGTCACTTGTGCACACCCTCACCCACTGGGCATGGTACAGGCTGAACCACCTCCACGTAGGGGGCACCTTGTCCCTGGTCATCATCGGTGGGCACTGGGCCCAGCTTCTGCCCAGGGCGAGAAACACAGGTGCACAGAGGGGACCCAGGCCTCTGGCCTGCCTGCGGCTTTAGTGCACACCTGGCCTCTGTGGCTGGCTGCCTTGGAGGGCCCTTCGGGTAGTTGCGCGGGGGGCCGGGGCGCGGTGTTTGCGGTGAGTTCAGGGAGCAGTGGAGGCCGGTTTGGCTGATGTGGACTGAGTAGGACAGTCTTCAGGGTCAGGAAGGGCAGGCAGCAGGCCCCATGGGGCTGTGGGCAGTCATGTGATTTCGGCTTCTGCTGTGAGTGGTGAGATCTGGCCTGTTTCTCGTGGACCTGCGGGCTGCAGGGCGGGGCAGGGCCAGGCGTCAGGAAGTGGCTGCAAGGACGCGGTGGTGGTGGCGGGAAGCACTGAGGTCTGTTTCTCACAGGGAGATGAGCTGACAGACGAAATGGGGTGAGAGGGAGAGACAGGAGACAGGTGATGGCAGGCAGTGCAAGCCTGGAGGTGCCAGGCCAGCCGTGAGGGCGCAGGAAGTCCGGCAGCCCAGGTGGCTTTGTGGTGCCCACCGGGGTGCCCAGCCTGGGCTCCCTCCTGGGCCGTGGGTTGCTTTTGTATTGAAATGAGCCATTGGAAGGTCTGCTGCTTGAGGGCTCTTTTCTGGAAGGAGCCGCCTGTCACCCAGGCTGTGGGTTCTCTGAAAGCGGGAACCCAGGCCTCACCACACCCCTCTCCTCAGGAGCGCCACCGGCGAGGCCTGGCACGAGATCATGCTGTCTTGTCTCAGCAACCAGGCCTGTGACGAGCAGGCCAATGCGACCGAGTGTGGCAGCGACTTCGCCTACTTCTACTTTGTGTCCTTCATCTTCCTGTGCTCCTTCCTGGTGAGTCGTCCACAGTGCCCACCTGCCTGCGTCCCATCTCAGTCCATCTTGGGCCCTGTTTCATGACCTCTGTCACACTGCGAGCTGATTCTTCAGACATGACTGCCTCATGCGCCCTGAAGGGACCACCCAGCAGTGAGCAATGTGGAGCCCTGCTATGGCTACTGCGCAGCCAGTGTTAGGTCCTGCCTGGGTGCGGGGGCTGAACTGTGCAGAGCCCGTGGGATTCGGATGGAGTGGTCAGTGGGCTGGCCCCGACTGGATTTCATTCCAAGCCATCAGGAGCCGCCGGGGGATGAGAGCAGGGGTGGGACATGGTCTGCCTGCCTTGTCAGTGCCTCGCTCTACTGCTGCTCCTGGTCAGGGGAGCGTGGAGGGAGCAGGGCGGCAGGGAGCGTGTCAGTGCCACCAGGCCGCAATCTAAAAGTGGAGCCAGCAGGATGGGTGACAGAGGGACAGCTGCGTCCTGAGGTTTCCTGGGTGAGTGGGAAGGCAGGAGCGGCAGGGATGGGACTGGGGAGGGAGACAGAAGGGACGCGCAAGTGTTAACACGTTGTGAGTAGCGTTTGGCACATCTGTGGGGCCACAGGATGTCCCCTGGGTCCTGGTACCCAGACTGTGGTCCAGAGACCCCTGGCCGAAGCAGCGCTGGAGCATTCAGCAGAATGCAGACTCTGGGGCCTCCCAGACTCTGTGTCAGGGTCTCCGGGAAAGGGACCCGTGGGTCTGGGTCTTAACACACTCCACACGTGATTGTGTGTGTGCCCAACTCTAAGAAGCACCGGCCCAGGCCGAGTGCGGTTTGAGAGGAAGGTGAAGACTGAGGCACCTCTGCGGCCACCTAGGGGACAGGAGCGCCGGGGCAGAGGTGGAGAAGCAATCAGGGAGGCCGGTGGAGAACCAGGAGGGCAGCGCCCCAAACTCGAGGGAGGAAATGCCCACATGGGAAAGGCTGTTGGGCAGTGAAGGTGCCTACTGGGTGTGGGAAGGTAGAGGCCACTGTGACTGTCATGAGAACAGACATTTGCGAGGCGGGACCCAGCCTCCTGCAGCAGGTTCACACCACGGGGAGTGGCAAGCAGCGCGGCAAGAGCAGACATGGCGTGTCTGTGGCCATGACCATGGGCAGGACCAGCCACACAGTCAGAGCTGTTTTCTAGCCACACTCACTCCTTGGTGCTGTGGGCAGAGAAGGGTGTGGTCCAGACTTGGGGTTTCCCAGGCAAGTCTAAGGACGGAGAGGAAGGTCGTGTGAGGGATTCCAGTACTGGATCCAAAGAGCAAAGCTGGGGACAGAGGAAGAGGACTGGAGGTGGCGGGGGGCAGGGCCCCCATAGCGAGGACCTCGTGTGGAGCACAAGTGTCAGGGAAAGTGAGCCAGAAGGACAGGTGACATGGGCCAGGAGTGGGGCAGCCAGAGTTCAGACTTTGCAGGCAGCAGTGGTATCGCGGGTAAGGGCCAAGTTTAGCGCTCAGTCGAAGGAATAAGGAGCTGAGGTGATGGTGGGCAGGGTGTGGGAGGTCAAGGAGGAGGGAGGCCAGGCCGGAGTTGCCCGCACCTGTGGGTATTAACCACCACAAGGGTGGTAAGAGTCCTGTTTCATCCGGAATAGCAGCCCAGGCACCAGACCTCCCCTGAGGGTGGGGAGAAGTTTGTAGGTTGTGAGCATGGAAGAGCCAGGGTCGTGTTTTCTCAAGAGGATGGGGAGGGGGCACGTCCACATTGCAGCTAAAGCAAGAAGATAGGGAGGGTGCTCAGGATGCAGGCGCGAGGGCTTCAGCTGAGGGTGGACTGAGTTCTGAAGGTGCAGTGAAGGTTGGAGTGGTTGGCAAAGATGAGCTTGCATGTTGACAAAGGAATACAGAGAAGTCTATAAAACTGTTTCTCTAATTGCCAGAAACCCAGCAGAGAAAGTGCATGTTGGGGTCACCCTCTCTCTGGTCCCTAAGAAGACTTTTTAAAAAAAATCTTCACCTGAGAACATGCTTATTGATTTTAGAGAGAGGGGAAGGGAGAGAAACATCAATCGGTTGCCTCTCACATGCATCCCCACGGGGGACTGAACCTGCAACCGAGGCATGTGCCTTGACTGGGAATCAAATCTGCGACCTTGCACTCTGCAGGATGACACTCCAACCAACTGGGCCACACTGGGCAGGTCTCAGAAGACCTTTTGTGGGCAGCAGTGGGGCAGGCTTTCTGGACAGTCACTGCCTTGTAGGTAGTGGGGGCTCTGGTCTCCACACATTTTGAAGATACGAGATGCTACAGGAACCCCTGGCTGTAGAGTCTAGTGCACGGGCCTGACCTCCCCAGGCTCCCGGCTGCAGGCAAGGCCCCGCGGAGGCCAGATTTGTGATGACTTGCCACCCACAAGGCCCACACTCCCTGCACTCGCTCAGGATGAGTTGGGGAATCCCCTGGATTCCCTTGTCACTCTTCCCCTTAGAAGTGGGCATTTGGTGGCTGCTGTCCCCGTGGGCCTTTTTGTCACCTGAAGCAGAGAAGGGAACGGGCTACAAGCAGTCCTCCTGGCCCCCCGCTGTCGGCTGTAGGTCTGTTGGGTGACTTGTGCCCAGAGTCCCTCAGGTCTGGTCTGGTCTGACAGAGAAGTCATGGGAAAAATGGGATTGTGATTTGGGGACATCTGGCAGAACCAGGTTAGGTTGGGATCCAGCCACCTGGATTGGAGGGGAGGTGGGACAGCCCGCTCATAGTTACTGACTTAGGCACCGTGCCGAGTCCCACGGAGTCCTGAAGACAATGAGCCTGAGAGTGGTGTCACCCTCATCACCACGACGATATGGGCTCTCAGAGGCGTTATACGCCGTGGTTGGCCTGTATTTGGGACCCAAGCTGTTGAAATGGGCAAATTCCTAGAAGGACAAAAATCGCTGTAACTGACTTGAGAAGAAACAGAAAATCCAGGTAGACCTGTAACAAGTAAGGAGTTTGAATCAATAATGGAAAACACCCCTCAAAGTGAAGTTCAGGACGGGACGGCGTCACTGGTGAATCCCACAGTAAAGAACGAGTCAACACGGGTCTCCCGCAAACTCTCCCGACAGAACAGGGGAGGAGGGGACACTTCTGGACTCATTCCGCGAAGTCGGTGCCATCTTGTCACAAAACCAAAGATGCGACCGGAGACAAAAACCGCGCACGTCCCTCGTGAATGTAGGTGTGAAAGTCCCGAACAGGACTGACTCCATCAACATGTCAGAGGGTCACATACCATGGCCTGATGGACCCTCTCAGGGATGCAGGGACGGACCAACGCATGAAAGTCAATCAACCTAATAAACCCATTAATGAGGAAAAACCCACACGGCCATCACAATAGATGCGGAAACAGCACTTGACAAAATTAAACACATTTGCATGATAAAAACGCTGAACAGACTGGGAGAAGGGAACTTCCTGAACATGATAAAGAGCTTTTATGAAAATGAACAGCTGACCTCGTATTTCATGGTGAAAGAGTACCAGCTTAAGCCCATGAAGGAGACATGAAAGGCATCCAAGTGGAAAGGAAGAAGAGGAACTGTACGTGCAGATGACCTTGCCGCATCCATAGAAAATCCCGAAGCGCACGCACACCCAGTCTCACCGGAGCACCGCTATCGCCAGGGAAGGGGTCCGCCAGAGTCCCAGGCACAGCATGAGCACGCCGGCAGCGGACAGTCGAAAAGGGAGTCGAGAAATAAATCTCTTACCGGTCGTGTCCACAGGAATGAAACACGCAGGAACGAACGAATCCCCGTGGAGGTGAAACAATTGCACCCTGAAGACTGCGAACGTTGCTAAAAGTAACGCAAGGAGACCCGGCCCCGGTGGACAGGCGTCCCCGTCCGTGAGTCAGAAGGTGCTGGCAGCCCACAGAGCCTGGCAGATTCGACGCCCTCCCGGTCAAGACCCCAGCAGCGATTTTCTGCAGAACTGGAAGCGCCTGTCCTCAGTTCAGACGGAATTTCAAGGAGCCCAGCCCCAACCAACGCAATCTTGAAGAAGAAAAACAAAGTCGGAGCACGCACATTCCCCAGGGACTTAGTACAGAGCTCCTGTCATCAAAACAGCGCGGCCGCACGGACACTCTGCCCAGGACGCCCTGGCCACTCAAAAGAGTGAAGTGGGATGGTCACCTCACTGCACTCGTACAGGCAACTCAAAACCAATGAAAGACCTCAACATAGCAGCTTAAACTGTAAAACTCTTGCAAGAAAATGTAGAAAAAAATCATCTAAACCTCAGACTTACCAAAATCACGAGCAACAGGCGACAGATAAGCTAAACTACTCAAAATTAAAAAACGTTTTTGCATCACAGTACATTGTCAGTAATGTGAACAACAGCCTCTAGGGACTAGGAGACAATGTCTTTTTCCGCGTCGTATCTTACAGGGTGTGATGTGCAGAATATGTGAAGGACCCAGTAGTTCAACCACAGAAAGATGAGCAGCCACATAAAAATAGGCAAAGAATCAGAATTCTTCCAGAGAGAACATACTCGGGGCCGACGTGTGCCTGGAGATGCCCCAGCTCCGCGCGCGTGCGGGAAACGCAGATCATAGCGACAGTGGGATACCGCTCGCGGCCACAGGGTGGCGATAGTGGCAGTTTTTTAATGGGAAATAAGCGGTGGCAAGACGGTGGGAAATAGGGATGGAAAACAGCAGTTGAGGAAAGAACAGTTCAGGGTTTCCCCCCAAACGAAGCACAGATGCACACATGGCCCAGCAGCTCCGCTCGGGAGAAGGAATGTGCACACGGACTTGTGCAGGCACCATCCCAGCAGCTTCAGCCGTCAGAGCGAGAGGTGGCACCCACCCAGCGTCGTCTCGTCAGAGGAGCCGCCGAGACGCGGAGGCCTCTGCCCGTAAGGGAACGCCATCCCGCCCTGAAAAGCAGGGGCCTCGACGCCACTGCCTCCCGCGGGAAACCTCTCAGAAACCTCCCGCCGAGGGCAGAAGCCGGACCCAGAAGGTCACATTGTGAGATTGATTCCTTGTGCAGGAAATGTCCCGAGCAGACGAATGTACAGATACAGGGAGGAGGCTGGCGGTTTCCAGGAATGGGAGGAGGGGAAGGGCTGCAGGAGGCGTCCCGTGGGGCCGTGGTGGCAGCGCCCTGTGGCGCGCGCTGAGTGCCGCTTACCGTGCACTTCAGAGTGGTCCTCCCATGAGCACACCGTCAACCCTGCGGCGTCGCCGGCGCCCTGGGAGGCTCGCTCAGAGGGGAGGGAGGGGATGGGGGTGGTTGTGGGGGGCCCTGACAGCAGCAGGGACCACGGTCAGGAGATGAGGGGCCTGATTCGGACGGGGCCGTAGAGTCAGAGAGCAGAAGCCTTCGGAGGTTCACTAGGGTTAGTGTTGGACCTCTGCGGCTGTAGCTGCTGGTGGGGCCGGACAGTGGAGGAGCGGGCGGCCCGGGTGGGGGAGGAGCAGCGGGGCCCGGGGTAGGGGAGGAGCAGCGGGGCCCGGGGTAGGGGAGGAGCAGCGGGGCCCGGGGTTGGGGAGGAGCAGCGGGGCCCGGGGTAGGGGAGGAGCAGCAGGGCCCGGGGTAGGGGAGGAGCAGAGGGACCCAGGTAGGGGGAGGAGGAGAGGGGCCCAGGCTGCAGGGAGGCGGGTCGGACAGGCTCCGGCTCAGTCGGTGGACCGCTGCCTCCTTGGTGTTCCCCACAGACTTTGGCTGGAGGGCTAGGGGTGCTGGGAGGGCAGGCTGAGGTCTCTGTGTGTCACCTCTTCTCCTTCCTGTCCCACAGATGTTGAACCTCTTTGTGGCTGTGATCATGGACAATTTTGAGTACCTTACGCGGGACTCTTCCATCCTAGGGCCTCACCACTTGGACGAATTCATCAGGGTCTGGGCTGAGTACGACCCGGCTGCGTGGTGAGTGAGGTGCCCTGCTCTGCGGGCCTCAGGGCCCAGGGTCCCCGCTCCCTGTGCGATTGCGCTGGGTCTCCCTCTTGGACGGTACTCTCCTTCTCACCCTCCCTTGTGCTTCTAGAAGCTCCCCACGCTCAGAAATCCTCTTTGAACCCTCAGTCCAGCCCTTAGAATGTTACCTGGGGGTCGCAAAACATTTTCTGGGCATTCGCGAGGCTTGGGGCCCTTACTGGGTGGCCCTTCGCATAAGGGGTCGTGGAGACACCAGGGGGCGGTCTCTGAGGCCTCCTCATCCTCCTGGAGCTGGGAGGCCTCCATGGGCCTTGGGGTGTCCTCCCAGTGGGTGCAGGTGCTCTGCTCTCTCTCAGGGACAGGAGCCAATGTGCCCCTCCGCGTCCACAGCTCAGGCTGTAAATAGTGGGCGCTTGGTGAGCCTTTACCGAAGTGCGATGAGCTGCCAGGAAGGGTCGTGTCACGTGTTTCGATGGGCTTGGGGCCCTTACTGGGTGTCATGTGGTGGAGTGAGGGGGTTTGTTTCCAGGAAGAGCAAGGGTCTCATGAAGGTGGCTTGGGGTCAGAAGCTGGTCTGAGACCACATTTCCTGGGAAAGTCCCGCACACCCACGGCGCACTCGCGCATGGGGCTAGCAGAGCGGCGTGGACTCCCTGCCCACCTGTGCATGCGTCATCACTCATTCACTCGCTTCTTCATTCGTTCACCTCTCAGGAAAGTGCTGGAGTAGAGTGAGGACAGGGAGGGGCCGAGAGACCTGGCTTCCAGGTGCACACGGGTCTGCACACCTGTTCTGCTCTGTCCTCTCACAGCCTCTGCGTGGCCAAGGCCTCAGGCAGGGGCTCATGCCCCTGCGGTGAGCAAGCCCGGGGCTCTACCCGCCTTCCTCTGAGTAGAAGCTCCGCACATAGATGGTGCTCGGGGCTTTCTGACCCCCAGCCCCCAGGCCCCTCACCCCATCATCAGCCAGCTCCCTGAAGGTGCTGTGTGAGGCCCTTTCCCTTCAGCCACGTTCTGGACGCCCCGGCCGTGCCTTGGGGTGTTTCCTGCTGTGGTGAAAACCCTACGGTTCTCACCCAGTGGGACCCAGGCACGACCTTGAGCCATGTTTTGTGGTGCACGAGGCCCAGTCCATGGCCCAGAGAGGCCTGTTCTCCTGACTCAGGGGCTGTCACAGGTTCTCTGGTCAGGAAGACCCGTCGGGTCGGAGGGCATGGTGGCCACACCCAGGCCCAGTGCCTCTCAGACACAGGCTGCACAGACTGCAGTGCTGGCAGGAGGAGACTCATCCTGACATGGCCGTAGGGACGCTGCTGTTTCTGGGCACGTTTCCTCTGGAGGAGGCTGTGCTGCAGGAATGCAGATTGTTTCGGATGGGACTGGGGCCAGCGGGCAAAGGCAGGTCAGTGCAGGCCTTGCGGGGAAGGGTGCTTCCTGGTTGGTGTGAGCTGCATGCCTGGGACCCCCAGTCGGCGCAGGTGGAGCAGAGCAGGACGCCCAGGAAGGAACCCCAGCCAGACTGGCTGGCAGTCCTGCACAGAGCTCTCAGCTGGGGCCCTGGGAGGGCACGGCTGTCAGGAACGGGGACAGGGAAGTGCTGGTGGGGGAGCAGGCAGCACAGCAGAAGCCCCAGCACAGAGTGGCCTGCCAGTACCCCTCAGGACCCATGGTCCACCCAAAGCAGAGATGCGATCACAGTTCCCACTCACCTCGCCGCTCCCATGGGGCCGGGGCTGGGAACACAGGTGGCTTCAGACGCCAGGAGGGAAGGCCCAGCAGAGGCCCCTGAGCAGGACAGACGATGCTCGGAGGCTCGCTAGCTTCTGTGATGGATGCCAGGGTGTGGTCCCCTTCAGTCCCTAAGGGACCACTCTGGGTCCTCCTTCTTGGGGAGATTCTGAAACCGCAGGGCGTCGTGGTGTTTCTTTGTGTGTGTGTTTCCACCTGTGTGGCTGTGTGAACATGAACAGAACTGTGTACATGTGTGCATGTGTGTGTCTGCTTGTGTGCGTATGCCTTGTGTGAGTGCCTGGGGGGTATGCTTGTGTGCACACATCCACGTGTGCCGGGGGAGAGGAGGAGGCTTGGAGCCACTGCCTTCCGTCCCCTCCCCCCTGTTGCCTTGGTACTTGGTGGTGAGTGTGGACTCAAAGGGGCACCCCAGCCACGC
The DNA here is from genome assembly GCA_007922815.1 of Macrotus californicus. NCBI lineage: Eukaryota > Metazoa > Chordata > Mammalia > Chiroptera > Phyllostomidae > Macrotus > Macrotus californicus. The sequence continues at coordinate 133,186 of VMDR010000946.1, forward strand.
CCTCCACGAGCAACGTTAGCTCATCTGGTGCGCATGCTGAGCATCTCGTGCACTGGGGCCTGGTGTCCACAGGGCCTCCGTGGACAGAGGAGCCAGCCTGCAAGGCCGGGGAGTGTCTGAGGAGGGTGAGTCAGAGTGGGTGGGGTCTGACCCCAAGTGACTTGGCAGGATGGGGGGTGGGTGGACAGTGTACAGAGCCCCAGAGCTGCAGGTGCTGGTGGTAGAAGCTGAGTGCATCCGGCTGAAGGGAGAGACTGTAGCCAAGCGTGGCTGGGACAGGTGGAGAAAGGCCTTGAAAGCAGGTGGAACAAGCAGCTGTGACCTTGTTTCGTAGACCATGGGGACAGTGTTTGAGTCTGAGCGAGTGTCAGGCCCACAGTGTTAGTGTGCTGGTACCTGAGGGGTTTGATGGCAGAAGAGAGGTGAGGCTGGAACCGGAGGAGATGGGGGCCCGGCTCCCTCTGGTCCTGCAGGGTTGGCATGACTTGGGGAGAGGCCAGAGTGCACCCTCCTCTTTCCACCCTGGTTTCCAGCAGTGAGGTCTCCTATTGGGAGCTGATCTGAGAGGACGTGGTGCAGGGAAGAGAAGCCAACCCTGGGGCGAGGCAGTCCTTTGTGGGACCGACCGCAGGTTCCAGGGCAGCACGCTGGCCCAGGGAGGCCCGGACTGTCTGGAGAGCCCCCTGGGTTCTAGAGAGCTCACTGCCAGGGGCCGGTGAGCACCACCGGGCGGGGTGGGACTGTGGTGTGTATGCCGAGCACACAGACCGCACTCGGCCCTGCTCCCAGGTCTCCCTGCCCCCAGGGCCCCACCTGGGAGCTGCCTGTCCAGCACCCAGCAGGTCAGGCGGGTGGCGGGATGTACGCCTGAGCCTTGGTTGCGTAACCTGTGACGTTTCCTTTCCAGTTGCAGGATTCACTATAAGGATATGTACAGTTTGTTGCGTTGTATTGCGCCACCCGTTGGCTTAGGGAAGAAGTGCCCTCGTAGGTTGGCCTACAAGGTTTGCAACTTCAGAGCCTCCATCTGACATACCCCTCCTGGCCCAAAGCCAAACACAGCACACACCCCCTGCCTGTTTGGGCATGAGGACACCGCACCTATGTCCTCCTGTCCCGCCCCGCCCCGCCCTACAACTCCTGGACGCTTTGGTCCCTGCCTAACCTCCCTGACCCTCCAGCTGCCGGGGACAGACAGCCTGCAATGTGGCCCGCACAGCACTTCTGGGCTGGGCGGTGAGCTCTACCGCTGGCTGCTGGGTGGGGGCCAGGTCTCACCCAGCTTCCCCTACCCACCCTCCAGCTCTCGAGGGTGGGCTGATGGTCAGAGAAACTGGAGGCCCAGGGCCTGGAAGAGGGGACGTGGGCAGAAGCAGACCAGGAGCTGATGCCCCTCTGGGTCCGAAGAGCCCAACAACCCTGGGGTCTCTGGTCCCTGGGGGTGCAGAGGACGGAGGAGAGAGCCCTCCTGCCTCCTGTCCGGACTGACCTGCAGGCTGAGGCTGGGAGCCCTGGGCAGAGGGCCAGGCCCAGTGACCAGGACATGACTGTGTCTGTAGGACCCCAAACAGGTCCTACAGGCGGGTCCCATGGGTGGTGGTGAGGCTTCAGGCCTGTCTCCCTGGGGAGGAGATGGGTCATTGGTCACCAGACACTCTCCTGAATCTGGATCCGTAGCCGCGTGCTGGCCCCTGCCCTACCCCTGGTGCAGTGTGAGGAGGGGGAAGGGTGGCTGCCCCTACCCCGCGCCCACCCGCGGTCCCCATGTCCTGCCCAGCCCTGCCCTGGGCTGGCCTCGGGCGTCTCTGGGCTTGGAGCAGGGCTTGCCCTGTCCAGTGTGTCGGGAGCCTCGGGGCTCCCTGCGGAACAGCTCAGCTCCGCTCTAGTTTCCTGCTTGTTTTAGATTTTCCTCCATTTTTAGCCAGCCAGCTCACTTGGAAGCAGCCCGAGTGCTAAGGGGCAGCTGGGTGTCTGCGGCAGCTCTGGGCCGGCCTCTGGTCCCGTAGCCCTGCCGACCTGCTCCCTGCTCGGGAAGCAGCTCTTTTCTGATTCGGCACTACCTGTGGTTTCTGAAAGCGTGAAGCAGATGTTGACAACCCAAAGCCGCCCTGATGCAGCCCTTCCTCACCCCTCCATGTTCATTAGCTTGACGCCACCCACCCACTGCGGTGCAGGGGTGGGGCACGGGGAACCAAGCTGAGCAGAGAGGCGCCCCCTTGTGACCTGACTTCCGGTATTCGTTCGGACACCAGCTAATGGATCTGTTTTCTTGTCTGCTTCCTCCCGCCCCTACCCCTCCCACGGACCCTCTGCCTCTGCCTCCCTGGGCCGGGCCTCCAGTGGGCGCATCACGTACAGTGACATGTTTGAGATGCTGAAACACATGTCCCCGCCCCTGGGGCTGGGGAAGAAATGCCCTGCTCGAGTGGCGTACAAGGTAGACCCTGACCCTGCTCCCCAGAGGCTGTCTGTGCTGGGGCTGGTCTTCCATCTCTTGTCGGGGCTTGTCCATCTGTCTGTCTGCCACTCCGCTGTCTCACTGTTTGTTTCTTTTCTCTGCCCCAGCCATCTCCGCTTCCTTCCCAGACAGAGGGACACGGACACCGCAGTGGTGTCTCTGCACCAGCCCCTTGTCCGCAGGGTGACCCCAGGGTGGCCCCGGGAGCCCTGAGAGGCTCAGGGAGACAGAGACAGAGTGTCCCCTGCCCTTGCTCCCTCCCTCTCCTTCCTGGAATGAGAGCGCGGGCTGTCCTTTGGGGCAGAGGCTTCTGTTCTGGGCGCAGTCCCACTCTCGGCTCCTCTGTCCCCACCCTCGGGCCTCCCTGGGGAAAGGGGTCTGCCGTGGGAAAGCCACCCAGCCACATACCTGCAGGCGTCCCAGGCCCGGTGGCCGCAGCCCGGGGAGGATGTGCATCTGAAGGGCCTTGAGGGGAAAGAGGTCGGGGAAGGGCATCCTGCAAGGATCACTTCAGGTGGAGCAGCCTCAGGCCCAGGCGGCCCTGTGATGCTCCCCACCCTGCCCCCATCACTGAGGATGCAGCTGGCTGAGCTGCAGGAAGGGAGTAAACTGAGGGACACCTCCAGGTTTCCCTCCTCACATGGCCCCAGCCCTGAGCCTGCTCCCACCCTGCCATGCATCCTGTCACCTCCTGGTATCCTGCAGCACCCACCCCCCTGAAAGCCTTCCCACAGCCCCGTGCCCCCAGCAAATGGCCAGCATGTGTCTGGAGCCTTCCTGTCGTCTCCCTCTCTCTGAGTGAGCTTCCCACCAGAGCTTCTGTCTGTTTGGTGCTGTCCACGCTGTCTGTGTCTGAGCTCTGCTTCCGTCCTGCCTGTCGCCTGGCCCAGCACAGCCTTTGGGGGCAGAGTGGGTGCCTCTGGCGTCTCCCTCAGTGCCCCCTGCCTGGCATGAACGTCTGGCTTCCTGGAGGCCCTGCATGCAACACTGCAGCCTCGTCCCCAAGAAGGGAGAGCTCTGTCCACACCGACACCAGGGTCAGGGGGCTGCACGGCCCATAGTGGCCTTGGAGCCCTGCCTCAGCTGTGTTGGCCAACTCCAAGGTTCTGGGCATGAAGAGGCCAGGGTGGAGGGGGTGGATGGGCTTGGCGAGCTGGAGAGGGGGCAGGACATACACAGGGTGCTGTGGCCAAGAGGGTCCAGGCCTTGGTCCTGTGCAGCTCGCTGAGATTCCAGGCCCTCTGGGGGAAGGTGCCCTGGATGGAGCCCTCCTCTCTTGGAATTCACCTTCTTTGCTCTTCCTCTGCAATTCTGTGACCCCTGAGTCCCCTGGAGAGGAACCCCCTGCCTCTCCTACTGCCACCCAGTGGGTCTGCAGGGACGCTGTGATCCGGGAAGCCATGCTTCCTGGTATGCGTCACACAAGCACTGTGTGAGGTCCTGGGACCATGATCGGATGTCCGCGCGGGGTTTTGCCAGCATTCGGGGACAGGGTCTGGGTTCGTGTCAGCTGGCACGTGCTCCATCAGGCTGAAGATTAAATTTGGGGCCAGGATGCTGGGGCAGTGCTGGGGGCAGAGGGTCAGCAGACGCAGGGAGGGCCCTGTGCTCCCATCTCTAGCTCCCTCTCTGTGGAAGGGTCAAGAGGCTGCTAGGAAAGGATAGGTGGGATGTGGTGCCCTTTTGTGCTTGGGACGTTGCAGGCACACCTGTGCCCCTTTGCGTCCCGGAGAGTACATGAGTTTTCCAAGCCTTGGGCCTTGTGTGCAGCACAGACCCAACTGCTCTGTGCTTGGAGACTGAGGAGGGGAAAGGGAACTTTGCCCCTGCAGGGGCACTGCCCCCAGCTGGTTGGAGGACTCGTATTCCTGTAGAACCACCCGAGTCCCTGCCAACCACGCGCCCCCCCACCCCAGCTGGCCAAGCCCAAGTCCCGTGCAGTTCAAGTTCCTCCGGGTCTGTCTGCCCACCTGGACCTGGTCTCTTCCAGGCTCCCTGGCTGGCTGGAGAGAGCAGAGCCTTCTTGGGGCTAAGGGTTGCTGCCCGGGCTCCAGGCTGTGGCCAGAAGGGATGGGGTTGACAGAGGAGTAAGGACAAGGATCTCCCCTCCTGTCCGTGGGCTGTCCCAGGGCACCATGGCCTTAGTCCTGCAGCCCAGATCCCTGCCCCCAGGCAATGCCGTGCACCCCGTACACCCTCAGCCCTGCCATGGCTGGAGGGTGGGGAGGTCCTTGGCTAAGGAAGCCTGTTTTTTGGAGCTGTTCAGGCTCCTGGCCAGCCCCGGGGTATGAGTCCTTACTTGGACTTGTGATTTCCTGCAGCCAGGAGAGCCCTCAGCTCAGCTCACGGCAGGGTGGAAACGGATGAGTGGGAATGCTGGCAAAACTCCCTTCTACCCGACCTTTCTGTCCCAGGCACCTGCCGGGGTCACCTCCAGGGGCCTCCAGCACTGAGTGGCCCTGTGGTGGGGCCCCCAGGAGGCCTGGCCCTGACCTCCCCTCCTTGTCCTCAGCGCCTGGTTCGCATGAACATGCCCATCTCCAACGAGGACATGACTGTCCACTTCACATCCACGCTGATGGCCCTCATTCGGACTGCTCTGGACATCAAGCTGGCTCCAGGTGAGCACAGTTGCCTCAGGGCAGGGATGCTGAGGCAGGGCCCTTCAGGGCGCTCCCAAGGTGGGGGGCAGAGAGGGGTGCAGGAGCCCATCTGGCCTGGGCACTGGTTTTATCCCCTGATGACCACCCTGCATGCCAGCTCTGCAGCGCTTCCTTTCTGTGCAAGGACACTGAGGGGCAGCGAAATGAAATGGCCAGTCCAGGTCACCCAGGCTGCTGCCAGTTGGAACTGGAACATGGCCTGGCCCCACACCCGTGGCCCATACCACTCCTGCCCCCCACCCTGTGAGCCCAGTGCAATGTCAGGCCCTCTCCTGAGCTCACCGAGAAGATCACGTAGCTTGTGCCAAGTCGAAGAGAGAACGAAGCTCTGGCGCGCGCTCCCCACCCTCACCCCTGTGTGATGACAGTCTCCCCTTCGCACAGAACATTGGAGTCATGAGAGGGGGGCCTGCACACCCCTGTCCCCCACACTCCCTCCTCCCTGCACTTGTACCCTTGAGCTCAGCTGACTCCTGTGATGGGTGAGTCCAGGCCAGTCTCCGCCTTGCACTCGAGGTTCTGTCCCCATCATCTGCCCTGCGTCTCGCCTCGTCACCTTTCTGTCTGTGCTGGGTTGTCTGTGTCTGTACGTGAACGTTCTATCATGTCTTTAAACATTCTTCTCTTCTCTGTCCACTTCCCTGCTGGTCTTCCTCCTTCATAGCGAACTGCTCCTCGAGAGGCTGGTGTGTGTTGTCTCTGGTCTCCCTGTCCCAGTCGCAGCCGGCTGTCACCACAGCGCTGCACAGCTACTCTCGTTAAGCGCCCTTTGACCTCCACCATCTCAGCCCTCTCTGCACAGACCTGTCTGCAGCGTCTTCTCAGCTCTCACTCCCTTCTCTCTGACTCCCTTTGTGTCTCTTCTGGTTCAGCCGGTCTCCCAGTCCCTGACGTCTGTCTCTGTCACTTCTGTCTATTCCCATGGCTCTCAGCACTGTGAATTCCATTTTGCTCTCCCAATTCCATGTGGCTAGTCCGGATCTCCTCCTGAACTCCCGATCTCTGCATCCCAGGTTGTTTACCCTCTGCTCTTGGGGGCCCAATAAGCTTCCAAAGCTCACTTCCTTGAACTTGAGTTCCAAAGAGTCCTCGTGGTCTTCCCGGCCCCTCAGTGCAAACTGTTCTTCCAGGGGGTCTAGACAAAAACGGTGGCCATATCTTCTCTTTTGTTTTCTACCCCATTTCTGACCAATATCTGATCTCTTATCACTTCTGACTCCACCTTCAAAGTACATCCAGAATATGATCACTTTTCTGCCTTCTCCCACGGGACCTCCTGGTCCAGGCTGCTGTCCGCCAGCCTCTGCCGGTCTGCGGTGCTCTTGCCTCCTCAGCCCTCCTATAACTGGACAGCCAGAACCGTCAAGTTAAAAATCATACTCATAAAATTGACAAACCTCTATCTGGACGGATCAAGACAAAAAGGAGATAAAAACAACATTAAGAGCGAAAGAGGGAACATCGCTCAGACCCTGCTGACGACAAAGGGGTAACAAGGAAATGGTTCGAATGACGAGATGTCAAAGCCTGGAACTCAAAGGAAAAAGGAAAACTCCTTGACACAGACTCTCAGGCTTATTCGAGAGTAGGTGACCTAAAATGTAGTGACCTGAGTAGTACTATATTTATTAAAGAAATTAACGTCATAGTTAAAAACCTTCCAACAAAGAAAATCCCAGGCCCAGTTAGTTCCATCGGTGGAGTCTGCCAAACATTCCTTTAAGGAGGAAATACTCCCCATCCATACAGACTCTTCCAGAAAGAAGAGAAACAGAGGGTGTTTCCCAGCTTGCTTTGCGAGGCCAGCATTATTCTGCTCTGAAAACAGAACAAAGACATAAGGTCTGTCCAGAAAGTATCCAGCCACACATTACGAAAAACAGAGGCATTTATTGAAGAAGATACAAGAAACACTGTACACAGGACAATGACACCTCAGTCCCCTTCCAAGTAGGCACCTTGGGACCTCACACAGTTCTCCCAGTTGCCATCGACTGCCCCATCGTATTTTCCTGAATCTCATCAATGATCTAAAATCTCTTCCCTTTCAAAGGTGATTTCAGTTTGGGAAAAAGGCAGAAGTCACAGGGCATCAAATCTGGGCTGTAGAGGGACTGAGTCACCTGGGTGACACGTGGGTGGGCACGTGATGAAGCTGCTAATCACTAGCTGCCCGTAGCCGTGGCCTCCTGAATCATCCAAATAGTTTCCACAGAGGGTTGTTCAAACTTAGCACAGAATTTGGTGCAGATTCATTGCTCTGCTTACTCAGTCATTGTGAATGTGACAGCCACCCAGTGCACATGCTCACTTGATGGCATCTACCGCCCCCACTGACTAGTACAGTGAAGTCGTCATTGTTCACCCATGAGCATTCCAGTTCACTGTCCTTGGCTGCCAGGTCACATCGATGTCACACAAACCATTCTTGTTATATTAACAATGGCTGGGCTTTTTCTGGACAGACCTTGTAGAGAAAGAATTACCATCATTTCTCATGAACACAGATACAAAAACCTTTAACATAGTTGTAGCAAACTGAGTCCAGCCGTGCACATGCACACACACACACACATACACACACACACACACACACTATAAAATAGTACTTGACAAAAGTAGGGTTGGAACGCAAGCTTGTTTTAAGTGTAAAAGCCAATTAATACAACGTAATACATGAAAAAGTAAAAAACTACATGATCATCTCAATTGATGCAGAAAAAGCATTTGACAAAATTAAACAAACATGGTTTTAATAATTTTATATACACTAGAAATTCAAGGAAACTCAATCTGGTAAAGGATATCTGTGAATATGGCATACTAAACAAAGAACGATTGACTCCTTGTCTCCCGAGGTCAAGAGCACAGCAAAGATGTGTGCTGTCACCATGTTTGTCCAGCATCGCACTTGAGGTCCTAGCCATTGTAATAAGCCAAGAAAAAGAAATGAGGTGTAGCAATTGGGAGGGAAAAAGTAAAACTCTCTAGTCACAATTGACATGATTATCTATGAGGAAAATCCCCAAAAGTCCAATGAAATGTTAATAAAACTGAGGCAACTACAAGCCAAGGAATTCCAAGGATTTATGGGAACCAGCAGAAGCTAAGCATAGAGCAGTCAGGGCTCTTCATTCTCCCTCACTGGAGGAAGCACAGCTCTGCTGAGACCTTCACTTTGAGCTTCTGGTCTCCAGAACTGAGACAACATGTTTTCATTGTTTTGAGCCATGAAAATGTTACTAAAACTAATATGTGAGTATAGCAAGGTCACAGGATATCGGTTCACAATCGACATTGGAAATAAGTTCCATTAAAATCACACCCAAACCATGAAGTCTTCCTTATTGCCAGAAACTCTAAAAAATATGTGTAATATTTGTATGCTGCAAATTTTAAAACATTGACTAAAGGAATCAAAGAGCTAAACAAATCAAGCTGTATGTAGTGTTTATGCATCAGGAGACTCAATATTGTTATGATGTCAGTTCTTCTGTTTCCGATCAACACAGTGCAATCCCGGTCAAAATCAAAACAGGCTTTCCGGGTAGAAATTATGAACCAAGTCTAAACTGTATGTATAAAAGCAGAAGAACTTCAGCAACAAAGACAATTTTGAAAAGAATGAAGTTGGAAAACTCACCTGCCTGAGTCAGAGACTTTTATAAAAGCTGCGTCAGCCGAGACGTGCAGTGCTGGGGACAAGACAGCGATGAGATCGGGCCAGCGGCGGCTCCAGGAAGGGACTCACCCTTATAGAGTGGACTGGGTTTCGATGATGTTGCGAAGATGCTCGATGGAGAAAAGATAATTTTTTCAAACAGATGGTGCTGAAGTTCAGTTATGTGCCAGTTACTGTTTTAAGCCTGGACGTTCACTTCCTTACTCGGCTTGGGCAGCCGTAACGAGACGCTAGCACTGGGCAGCTTAAACACAGAAACTCATTTCTCACAGTCGGGAGGCCGGAGGCCAAGATCGGGGGTCCGGGAAGGCTGATTTCCTCCTGGGGCCTGTCCTGGCCCCCCCGACACACACCCCCCTGGCCCATGACCTTTCCTCTAGAGCACATGGCGAGTGTGAACACTCTCTTCTCCTGAGGACACCGGCCCTGTGGGCCAGGCCCCCACCCCTAGGCCCTCACTTCACCTTAATTCCCTCTTCCTTGGCCCACACACAGTCATGGAGGGGTCAGTGCTTCAACATGTGGAGGGGACACCATTCAGTTAGTGGCACGTCCCTTTCGCCTTCAACAAAAATCACCTGGGTTCCTAGACCTGGGTCATAGAGATACACGTAAAATTATAAACCCTCCCAAAGAAAATAGGAAGAAAATCGGCAATTTCAAGTTTGGCAAAGATTAAGCTACAAAAAGCATGAGCCATAAAAGAAAAAATTGATAAATTGAACTTTATCAAAATTAAAAACTTGCTTCTCAAAAAGATATTTAAGAAAGGAAAATGGCAGGCCAAAGACTCAGAGAAAATATTTGTGAAAAGCACAGTGATACAGGAATGGTTTCCAGCAATGAGAAGATAAACAGACCGATAAACGGGCAAGTGACTTTAACAGATGCGTCACCAGAGAAGATTCCTGGAGCCAACAAAGACACTCAGAGGCGCTTGGCATCGGCAGTCACCGGAGCAATGGAGAATGGGTGAAGTGGAAGCATCTGCACAGAAACCGGGATGTGAAGGGCTGCGGCTTCAGTCATGATTGCCCCATGCTGCAAACACCGCAAATGTCCATCAAGGGAGTGGACACGCTGTGTGTGGTCTGTGTGTGCCTTGAGCTAGTGCTCAGTGGCACACGGACAGACTGCTGGCATGTCCTACAACGTGGGCGTTTCACGCATATCCTGCCGAGTGAAGGAAGTCAGAGCCCAAAGCTGAACGTGTGTGAAGCCGTTTGTGCGATGCCCTGCAGAAGGCAACGTGACGGATGCAGGAAGCTCATCAGCGATGGCTGAGGGCTGGTAGAGGGTCCAAGGGACGTGGGCAGTGGTGGGTGCCGCACCACATGCGTTCACCAGCAACCGTAGAGTGGGATGACTGAGAAGGGGAATCTTCCTGCACGTAAAGGAAGCCTGAACAAACCTGATGTCAGGAGAAGGTTGATGGCACATTCCATTCCCTGCCTCTTGTCTCAGCATCAGCGCCGCGCCTGCTGCTCTGGCACTGGCTGCCTGGCCCCCCGTAGTGACGGTAGAGCTGGTCCCTCTGCTTTCAGGGTCTTACGAACACGTGTCACCTGCTCGTGAGGCCTCTCCTGACCACCCTGCCCCAAACTGCAGCCTCCTGGCACTTCTCCCCCTCCCTTGGCTTCACCTGTGCCACCGCCCAGACTGAAGGTGTCCCTCCTGCCCTGTAGGCTGCAGTCATGTCCCTCCTGGGGGCAGCTCCTTTGGTTTTGTTCTGTCACCGGGAACAGCACCTGACGTGGGGTGGGTGCTCCTTGTGTGTTAGCGAGTGGATGGGTGAGTGTGGACATCACCGTGCCCCTCCCCACCTCCAGTGCCCCCCTTCTTCCACCCCACGCACATGCACGCACCAGACACCAGTCCTTGTAGGGATAGCTCTGACCTGCCTCCCTGGCCCCACCTCCCCTACGTCATGTATCTCCTGCCTGCCCAGCTCTGCCTGTTTCCCAAGGGGACCGCAGGAGGACACTTACACCCCTCTTCCCCTCCCACCTCGCCCTGCCCCAGCTGGCACGAAGCAGCACCAGTGTGACGCGGAATTGAGGAAGGAGATTTCCTCCGTGTGGGCCAACCTTCCCCAGAAGACCCTGGACTTACTGGTGCCGCCCCATAAACGTAAGTGAGGGCAACAGTTTCCCTTTCGTGTCCCACCTGGAGGCAGGGCAGGGTAGCCTGGATGGAGTGACGTCCAGTGACCTTAAGAGAGGTGGGCTCAGCTTCTCAAGAGTCTAGACTCGGTTTCCACCTGCAGGGAAAACTGGTCTTTAAAGTCGGTGCTCAGGAGTCGTGGGAGAAGGTGGCGTGTCGTTACCCTGTGGTGCAAAGTCACCCGCACTCTTAACATGGTGAATTGACTTCACACAACCCAGTGAAAAGACAGGGGGACTCCCAACAGTCAGAGATGCAAAAAAAGACGAGGTGCTAAAGATAAACTGACTCCCCGTGGTTGGGAGGAGACTGGCTGGATCAGGGTGGGGCCTTGCGGGGGGGGGGGCGAGGGGGGGATCAGTGCGCTCCGGGTGGGATGCGGCCAGGTCTAGAGGCACCGCTGGGGGTCGGGGGGATGAGTCCCTTTTGCCAAGCCACATACTCCTGCTTAAGTGTGTCCACTAGTTCTCTGGGGGGGCTTGTTTCCTCACCCCACTGTGCCCCACATTTCTGTGGCTTCTCTCTTCCCGTCTCCTCTAAGCTCAGGCCTCTGTCTCCCCCTCTTGCCTGCCCTTCCTTCCAGCCGACGAGATGACGGTTGGGAAAGTCTATGCAGCTCTGATGATATTCGACTTCTACAAACAGAGCAAAACCAGCAGAGACCAAACTCACCAGGCTCCAGGAGGCCTGTCCCAGGTACCAGCCCGGACCTCCAGCAAGTCACTGAGACTCTGGCACCCTCTCAGCTCCTGAGCACAGTGGGGAGCCGCCCCCTTCTCAGGAAAACATGGCAGGAAAAGGAAGAGAAGAGGGTCTTTCAGCCACCTCTCTGGCCCCACAGTCAAGAACCTTGTCTAACCTTTATGAGTCCCTGTAGCTGGTGGCTGGTGGCTTTGAGCTGCCCCTGACTGGGGTGCTCATGTGCAGGGGTTGAGGATGGGCCCAGGGCAGCACCGCGTTTGTGAGTGGTGGAAGAGATGCCACAGAGGGCACGTGGAGAGGTGGTTCTGGGAGGTGCAAGGAGAGCTCACGCTCCCTGGGCCAGGGCAGGGACCAGAGAGTCCCGACTGATGGCCCAGGGTCTCCGTCTGTTCCACTTGGGTCACTGACTGGGGTGATTCAGGGAGCCCTCTTTCTGATGTCACCCTGCGGAGGAGACACCTTCCCTGCACAGCCAGTGACCATCCGTGGGCTCTGTCTAGCGAGTGGCCTGGTGTTCAGAGCTTCTGGGACCTTCGCCCACGGGGGGAAAGGAAGCGCCTGGTCCCCAGGACAGCCCTCCACTCCCCACCTGCCACTGAACCCCTCCAGCCCTGAAACCTCCCACCGCCTCTGTCAGGCGATTAGAGGTGGTGCTAAGAAGAACTCCTTTTGCTGTCTGTAATCACGCTGAGTCCCCAACTTCGTAGGTAGGGAAGTTGAAGCTCCAGGAAGTAAAGTGGCTTTCCTGAGGTCACTTCCAGACCGTACTGGGAGCAGGTCCCTGCCTGCTCCACCCCTAGGGGATAAGGACAGGAGCAGGTCGCAGAGGCCCTGTGGGGCAGAGGGGTTGCCCCAGCCCTCAGAGCGCCGCTTCTCCCCGCACCCCTTTTGCAGATGGGCCCCGTGTCCCTGTTTCACCCCCTGAAGGCCACACTGGAGCAGACGCAGCCGGCTGTGCTCCGAGGAGCCCGGGTTTTCCTTCAGCAGAAGAGCTCAGCCTCTCTCAGCAACGGCGGGGCCGTGTGAGTCCTGTGGGGGGGTGTGAGCACCGGGCAGCACAGGGCTGACAGTGTGGGGGAAAGCCAAGCTCCTGGTTTCTCTATCTCCCCACTCTGAGGGGATCCCCTGGGCTGCACTCAGGACAGGGGGTCCTCAGGGCCCATCACAGCTCTTGGGACTGGCCCTGCGTTTGCCTGCACCCAGGTGTTCTGTGCAAGCCCACCACAGGCTAGTCCAGATGTGGCAGTTTCTGTGGTGAAGTCTGAACTGTGTCCCCCTAGCATCAGACAGGTGCCTTTGACAGCTCTGAGAGCCGTGATTAGACACTTCCCGGTCCCAGCTGCCGCCTCCTACCATGTGTGCCCATGTCGCTGTCGGTGAGGGGCCTGGGCCTCTCCGTCCTCACTGGACCCGACTGCCTGCAGACTGTTAAGGAATTACTTGTTTCCACCTTGGGTCCTCACCCCATTCTGTCCATGGCCTGTGAGTGCTCTGATCTTCCTGCCTCCTTTGAGGTACTTCTCTCTCCCACATCTCCACTCTGGTCTTGGTTTCTGAAGCAGCTGCTTCACAGACAGACCGGCAAGGCCCTCCTGTGTCCCACAGCTCTTGCCACGGTGATTCTTGGTAAAGAACCACCCCAAACCAGGCGATGCGACGGAACGGGCTTGGTCTGTGCGCTGCGGACAGCTGAGAGGTGGCTGCTGGTAGCCAGCCTGGGCTCCACGTGGGGGCCGGGCCCTTCCAGCCAGGGCCCAGGCCGGTGGAGGTCCCCTGTCTGCAAACACCCCACTGGCCCAGGCAGGGACGCCAGCTGTGTGTGACCCTGCCAGGGCTGAGTGGGGCCTGACCCCTAGCCTGCCGGTCTTGCGGGGGCGCAAGGCCGGGGCAGTGGGCACAGAGGGCTCTGGGTTCTTGCGTTTTACATTCTTCTCTCAAGTTGTGTTTTGGATTGTGGACAGCGAGTCACGCAGTTTCAGCTGAGTGACAAGCTGCCATGGCTCTGTGGCGCATCACTTCTTCCAGTTTTGGGGCCGGCCTGGTGGTGTCTGGGGCTAGGCTGGCTCCTTTGGGGATGGCCGGCCTGTGGCGGCTCATCCTCACATCTGGGTTCTAGGCCGACCTTCTGAGGAGGGCCCCAGAGGAAGGCCAGGGTGGAGGCGTCCAGGCCTCTCTGAGGGCCCCAGCCTCCAGGCCTGAGGCCACGGGCTGGGGCAACACTGTAGGGGAAGCCTCCACAGAACCCCGAGGGAACCCGACCAAAACTGGGAACGGTCCCCTAAAAAACCACAATTCTCAGTAGTGCTTGCAGACTCTGGGCGGGGGGTGAGGGGGGTGCTGCGTCTAGACCACAGCCTGCAGGGGAGGCTGGCAACTCTGGGGAGAGGAAGAAACCCCAGTGACAGCGGGTGTGGCTGTCGATGTCGCCAGCGGAGGCCATTAGGGTCTACCTCTGGACTCAGTGTGACAGTGCCATTTGGCCGGGGTGACGGGAGACATGTGCAGTGCTTCCCTTTACACGAACCAGCAGAATCCAGGCAATTTCAATGCCACTTGGGAGCCGTGATCAGAAAGACACTGGGGGGATGGCGGGGAGCCAGCAGGTGCCACGCGTGTACTGTGGAAGGCCCCCCAAGGGGTGGCAGTGGAGTCCCTGAGAGGGGTCAGGGAGGTCGGAGGAGCTGACGAGCCTGGAGGTGAGGACGTGGAGCCTCTGGATGGTGTGTGGCCGCCCTGGGCGGGATGTCTTGGCTGCTGTGCGTTCTGCACGCTGCACGCATGTGGCCCTGTCCCTGCCCCGCTGTGCACAGGAGCCCCAGCAGCCTGGGTCCACACCCCTCCCTGTGCCCGTGCTGGGAAGCACCTGCACACAAGGGGGTGCAGATTCTTGGCAAGCGGAGCCCGGCCCTGGGTGGACGTTCTGTGCTGCACAGACCTGAGAGCAGACAGAGCAAGGCTCTCTCCTCCACAGGCAAACCCACGAGAGCGGCATGAAAGAGTCTGTTTCCTGGGGCACCACCCAGAGGGCCCAGGAGGCGCCCTATGAGGCGAGGACCCCCCTGGAGCGTGGCCACTCCACAGAGATCCCTGTGGTGCAGTCAGGAAAACCAGTGAGGAGGCCCCCAGGGCTGGGGGTGGGCGAGAGACAGGAGGGGATGAGGGTGGGGGTAAGGGGGGGCTGACTTGGGGGATGGGAGTGAGACGAGGGTGGAGGAGAGCAGATGGGGTGGGGGAAGGGCTAGGAAGGAGGTAAGGCTGGAATCCACGGTGGGTGTGACTGGGTGGGGCTGCTGTGCCCCTAGGCTGCAGACATCCAGACGGAGAGCTTGGCCCTGAGGGGCCCTGATGGGGAGCCCCAACCCGGGCTGGAGAGCCAGGGTCGAGCCGCCTCCATGCCCCGTCTGGCAGCAGGGACACAGGTGGGTTGCCTGGGAGTTCGGGTGATGGGGACCGGGGAGGTGGTGAGGGGATCTGGAGACTGTCAACCCCGTCGGGCACCCCCAGAAGGCAATGCTGGTCTCAAGAGCCCCCCACCTAGCTGTGGGGCACGCAGCCTGTCCTCCCTCCCTCCCTCCCCAGCCCCTCCTACACCACAAAATGCCCTGGTTCTTCCTGCCTCCAGCCAACTACCCTTTCCCTGTAGTGTCCTTGAGCCCTTGGAGGCTCTGGGGGTGGCCTGGCCCATCTTTCTCTGGACGCTGGAGGCGACACCCCTCCGGACCCTGCTCCTTGTGGGCCCTTGGTTGACGGAGCAGGCGGCCCCGGCAGGGGCTGGGCACTGTGTTTCCTGGGCTGAGCCCCTTTCCTAAGGACGCAGGGAGGGATCTGCAGACCTGAGGCCCTGTCAGGGGGCACTGCTGTCCCTGGCCTGGGACTCTCGGGGTCAGCGGCTGTGTGCAGCACGCAGAAAGCCCTGCGGAGCCCTCCCTCTCTTGGTTTCTGGTTTCATAGTTACTCTGTCCTTGATTCTGTCCTTGATAACTTGTCACTCTTGCTCCCGCGGTGGCTCTGTCCTTTCCAGTTTCCAAGTCTTCCTGTCTGTCCCCACTACCCCCCAGGGTTCCTCTGGGCACCACCTGGCCAGGGAGGCAGGGCACCCTCAGGCGCAGCACCCTGTGCAGATGCTCTTGCACACAGGGTGGTCTCGGGCGAGGCAGGGAGGCACCCGGCAAGCCCCAGGGGGCCGGTCCCTTCCGAGGGGCCTTTCTGCTGTGTGCCCTGCCAGGAGCCTCCCCAGGCCCCTCAGACTGAGTGCCCCTGTCCCCATGCAGCCAGCCTCAGACGCTAGCCCCATGAAGCGCTCCATCTCCACGTTGGCGCCCCAGCGCTCCCACGTGGCTCCTCTCAGCCATGCCCCCCTGGGCCATGCACCCACCGGCCAGGCTGCTGCCCACCACCACCACCGCTGCCACCGCCGCAGGGACCGGAAGCAGAAGTCCCTGGAGAAGGGGCCCAGCCTGTCAGCAGATGCGGATGGCGGTGCGTGTGAGGGTCCTCTAGTGGCAGTGGCCTGAGCATGGGGGGTGACAGCCCAAGGGGGTTGGGACCCTCAGATTTCTGTGCCTCACAACCCCCCCCTCCCCCCCCGACAGCTCTGAGCACAGGGATGTGTCCCAGCTCTGGCCACCAGGCAGGATCACCTGCCCCAGCCCCTCCCCTGGGACCCTCTGCTGGCCTGGGTACCAGGTCTGGGGGGAGGGCCCCTGCCCCCTGCCAGGCTCAGTGGGTGACTTCCCTCCCTGGACCAGCACCCAGCAGCACCGCGGGGCCGGGGCCGCCCCCTGGAGACGCGCCCGCGGGTGGCCGACGGGAGCGCAGGCGGGCACGGGGCCGGTCCCAGGAGCGCAGGCAGGCCTCCTCGTCTTCCTCCGAGAAGCAGCGATTCTACTCGTGCGACCGCTTCGGGGGCCGGGAGCCCCTGCAGCCCAGGCCCTGCCTGAGCAGCCACCCCACGTCGCCCACGGCTGGGCCGGAGCCGGGACCTCCAAGACAGGTTTGCCCAGACAGCCGAGGCTGCTCCTCCCCTCGACACCTGGCCGGGTGCCCCCTTCAGTTCCCATCCCCGGGGCTAAGTCTGACCCACCCCCCACCCCGGCCCCGACCCCGACCCTGCCTCGTGCCCCCTGGCTTTTCCACGGCTCTCCCGCACTCTTTCTGGCTCGGACAGACAGGCCTTTGTCTGTCCCCTCCCTGTACCTACCATTCCCCAACCAGCAACTGGAGCCTAGCCACACCTCTGCCTCCCTGCATACACGCCCCCCAACGCCTGCCCCTGCCCAGTGGCTCACTGCACCTGCTGTGTCCCCTTTTCCTGTAGGGTGGCGGGTCAGTGAATGGGAGCCCCCTGCTGTCCACATCTGGTGCTAGCACTCCTGGCCGCGGCGGGCGGAGGCAGCTCCCCCAGACCCCGCTGACGCCACGACCCAGCATCACCTACAAGACGGCCAACTCCTCGCCTGTGCACTTCGCTGGGGCTCAGACCAGCCTGCCCGCCTTCTCCCCTGGCCGGCTGAGCCGAGGCCTTTCTGAACATAATGCCCTGCTCCAGAGAGACCCCCTCAGCCAGCCCCTGGTCCCCAGCTCTCGGATCGGCTCCGACCCTTACCTGGGGCAGCGTCTG
The DNA here is from genome assembly GCA_007922815.1 of Macrotus californicus. Lineage (NCBI taxonomy): Eukaryota > Metazoa > Chordata > Mammalia > Chiroptera > Phyllostomidae > Macrotus > Macrotus californicus. The sequence continues at coordinate 150,474 of VMDR010000946.1, forward strand.
GACAGCGAGGCCACTGCCCACCCTCAGCCTGAGGATGTGCTCACCTTCGAGGAGGCTGTGGCCACCAACTCAGGCCGCTCCTCCCGGACTTCCTATGTGTCCTCCCTGACCTCCCAGTCCCACCCCCTGCGCCGCGTGCCCAATGGCTACCACTGCACTCTGGGACTCAGCTCGGGCAGCCGCGCGCGGCACAGCTACCACCACCCTGACCAAGACCACTGGTGCTAGGCGCACCGCGGCCCCTTCGCCACGCACCCGCCGGCGGGCCCCGTTCCCGTGGATGAGTTTTATCATCTACGCTGGGATCCTGTGTGTGCTGAGCGGGGCCTTGCGAGTCCAAACCCTTGGGGATGGACCCCAGCATCTGGGGAGCTGCGTGGGCCCCGGAGGGAGTCTGGCCTCGAGGTGCCGCCCTTCTCCCCACGTGTGGTGCAGAGCGGCAGCAGTGAGACCTCCGGGCCGAGGCAACGGTGAGCGGAGCAGCATCCGCAGGGCACGCCCCTGGTGCACGCAGGTCTCATCTGCATCCCCAGGACACGCATCCTGCGCGGTTCTTTAAATCTTAAACGGCAAGTGGACTGAGCACGTCCGGCGCTCTGTCCTCCCCCAGGCACCGTCCACCCTGCAAGGGACCAAACCTGGGAGACTCAGTTTTGGTTTTTAATCGCAACCTCTGTTGCTCTTTTGTCAATTCTGTATACTCGACCTAGAAAAAACAGAGACCAGCCGACAGGGAAAGAGAAGCTGGTGTGACTGCAAAAGGTCAGACCTGTGGAGGGCGCTCCGCTTCTCACGGTGTCGTGTGGTTTGCGTGAGGAGACCCTCTTCTGTCCAGTCCAGGTGGACCCCTCTCCCTTGACCTCTGGCTCCCACTGCTGTCGACCAAGTGCCTGACCTCCAAGCCCTCTGGCACCAGGCTCCTGGGGGCGGTGACGCGAGGCGTGTGAACCGTGCTGGGTGTGAGGTTGCTGTTGTGCACGGCCACCTGGCAACCGAGTAGAGAGAGCCTGCTGTCAGCCAAGAGCATGCAGCCCACATCCAGCAGGATGGGCTGACTGGCGGTGAGGGGACTCTTCCCTTTGCCAGCTCCCTCTGACATGGAAGGTTTCCAGAAAGTGCCGAGGGGCAGGTGCTGTGTAGGGCATTTCCAGTCTGGTCCACACTGATCCTCAGGGATAGACGCCTGCCCAGCACAACCTGTGGTTGTGAATGTCTTTTCACACCAGATGGGAGAGAGGGTGGGGGCATTGGGGTCGGGCCGGATGGGGCTCCTCAGGCAGGAGGGCTGACTGAACTGAGGTCAGAACTTCGAGGAAGTGACCCATGAAGGAGAACCTCGGCGCCAGCAGCTGCGCAGGGGTGGGCGGAGCCCAACTCCGACTCTGAGGGAGGCAGGAGGAGCGAAACCCAGCCCCTGGCCACTCTCCGAAGGAGAGACCGTAGTGGGACGTGAAGCCTGAGACTGAGAGACTGAGTCTAGACAGCAGATTCCGGTGTGACCTCCGTGTTTTGAAATGTTGACGATCTTTGCTGCGTCGTGTGTGTTCCCACTGCCTTGTACCCCACGATTCACCGTGAAGAAACGGTGTGTGACGTGTGTGTGTGTCTGTGTGTGGAGGTGTCACAGTGAATGGATGCTGTTCCCCCATAGGGCTATGCAACAAAAGACACACGTTTACTAGAAATAAAACACAAGACCGCCACCTGTTCTGGGATTTCAGCACGATTGTGACCAAACCATTTTATAGTTTCCTTACTGGAAGGCACAACCCTGCAACTGTAAGATAACCGCATACTTTGCTCCGATCTGATACAGCTGAACCGGAGCCCGGACTGTGCGTGGGAGGACTGCGACCTGTCGCAGAGCAGAGGGGGTTTCATCTCTGGTCCCCCAGCCGGTGGTTCTGAGCGTGCTCATTCAGTGCAGAACCACAGCCGCTTCCTGCAGACATTGGGGCGGTGAAAAGTACAGGGCATGGGGGCTGACACAGTGTGTGTCGTTTCCCTGACTTCGGGTTTTGTCTCTCTGCACCGTCTCTTTTCAGCCATCACGTCCCCCCACAACCTCAGTGAGTTGCCAAACTTGGAATGCACCCACCACTTGTCTGCACTGGAACCATTCAAGCAGTGGCCGTAGTTTGAACCAGTTGCGTGTGCATGTAAAATTTATATATATATATATATACAATATGCAAGTATGTGCATGACCATGTATATCTTCGTACTTTTTGATACAATGTAATCATTTGTTAATTTTTAATTATATTTGATATAAATCAAAAGTTTGTTGCAAAACTTTATATTTAAGAACAGTGTTAAAAGGAAAAAAAACAAGTCCCGACCACGCGACACAACTGGGACTCACTTTTAAAAAAGTTCTGTGATCGACTAGTTTGCTGCTTGAGTGATATTTATCAACCCAACTTTGGATTCTGCTATTGTTTCTACATTGACATTTTGTATGAAGCAAAGTCCTTGAATTAAAATAAAACTTAGCAAAAAAATAAAACACAAAACCCCACCAAGCTGCTGGGTGTGTGTGTGAGGGGTGCAGGCGTCGGAGGATGGTGAGGCCCAGGACCAAGGCACCTCAGTGGGCAGCTGGGCAGCCGTGCACGGTGAGGAGGGTGCAGAAGGAATGGGAACTCGGCGGCACCACGACCAGGCTGAGAATCCGGGTGAATACCGGCTCGACGGAGGCAGGAGGACCCTAGATAAGGCCCCGTGGAGAGTTAGTGCAGGGGAGGGTGGGTTGAACCACTTAGCTCCAGAACCTTCTCTGCATCCCATGGGGAACGCCTACCACTCAGTTGTCACCGCTGGCCACTGCTAATGCGCTCTGTTTCTGTGTGGACCTGCCCCTCCTGGACGTTTTATGTGAGTGGAGTCCTACAGTGTCTGCCAGTGACCTCTCATCTACAGCTATCTAGTGGGCAACCAGTGAGTAACACCTGAGTGTGTGTCATAAAAAGATACTATTCTTTGCTGCCATCTAGGGTGCCGCCACCTGCAAATACACCTGAGCAGAGCTCAGGAGGAAAAGCTCTCATCTGCTGCCACCTAGTGTTGAACTTTGGAACAACACCTGAGTGCTGGCCACCAAGGATACCGCCTCACTGCAGCCAGCTAGTGGGCTAATGGGGAATACCTGCCCCTCCGTATAGGGGGGGCTGCAGTAACCACCCCCCCCACCTCCCCTGGCTTGCTGGGGGCCAAACAGGGGGTCTACACCTCGTCAGGGTATAGTTTTCTTCGAGAGTCCCAATGGTGTTGCTTTGCCAGCTGAATAGCTGGTTACACGTGGCGACCAGGGCCCTGAAACCAGTTCCCAGTGAGCTGGTGACCCAGGACCCAAGCAGCCATCGCTCTGCCCACCAAAGACCCTCGGCAACAGGGGCTGCAGTCTCCCCTCCCCCCAGGGCTTGCCAGGGCCAGGGCCGACACATAACACTGTATGTGTCCACGGGGTGCAACGGGACAACCTGACACTCGGGTGTGCTGCAGAGCAATGGCAGTGAGGCCTGGGCACTTCTGTCACCTCGTGCCATCACCGTTTCCCTGTGGTGACAGCAATAAAGATCTACTCCCTCAGTGACCTCCCAGGGAGCTCCTGGGGTTGTTAACTGCAGTCACCATGTAACTGCACATCTGCCCCCTCAGCTGCCTCCCCCACCCCCGGCAACCCCCAGTGCCCTCTCTCCCTCTGGGCCTGTGTTTCCAGCGTCCACGTGTGAGTGAGACCGAGGCGGAGCAGTACACGTCTCCTTCCAGCTCACCTCACTTAGCGCACCGCCCTCGAGGGCCGTCCGTGCTGCTGCAAAAGGCCAGGTTTCCTCCTGACTTGCGGCTGAACCATGTCCCCTCACACCCACACGCACAGCTTACATGTCCCTCCCTGTCCACTCCTGCCCCGCAGACATGGGACTTGTGTCTGCGCCTCGGCTGCTGTGCGTGATGCTGGGGTGAGGATGGGGGTGCAGACGTCTTTCTGAGGGAGTGACGTGTGTGCCTCTTGTGAGGACCCCTGTCATGTCACCTGGAGAACCCCCCTCACCGCCTTTGTCACGAAAGTCACATGTGCACAGGTTCTGGGCATTGAGGTCTGGACGCTGCAGGAGGGTGTTGCTCTGCGGTCACCGTCCACGCCCGTCAGCATCTCACAGACACCGACTCCTCTGCAGCAAAGCCTTGTCTTCCCGAACTGGGGGGTCTGTTTACTTGGGTTCACTCCTCCCCTCGGGGCTGCCTCCAGTCCAGGCTGTACCCAGGTGACCCCGGGTCCTCTGTTCCTACCGTCCACCTCCGCTGGGCTCCCTTCAGTGACTCCAGATCCCCGAGACAGCAGCTCCTTACAAAAGAGAGTAAACGTCCCCTTTCCTCCAGGCTGCGTGGCCTGAGCCCATCCTCAGGTCCCTGTGTCTGTTTCCTCCTCAGAGAAAGAATAGACATTCTGTAGCAATCCAGCCCCTGGAGCTAGGATTTCAGGGACCCCCTGCACACTCCCACACGTGATGCATTACGAAGGACCCGAGTGAGGACGGGGCCCTGAGCCGAGCCCCAAGAGGAGCCTGGGGGCTGGGTCCCGCTCACCTCCCCCCCCCCCCCCCCCCCCCCCCCCCCCCCCCCCCCCCCCCCCCCCCCCCCCCCCCCCCCCCCCCCCCCCCCCCCCCCCCCCCCCCCCCCCCCCCCCCCCCCCCCCCCCCCCCCCCCCCCCCCCCCCCCCCCCCGCCATCCTCCCATCACTGCCTTCCCTCCGTCCCTCCTCACCGAGCGCCTCCCAGCCCAGCCTGTGAGTCTGGCTCCACCGGAGGACGTGGTCAGACAGAGTGAGGACAAGGTTGGTGGACACCTGTGTTCCTGCGACGCTGGCTCCTGCCATCAGTGGAGGGTGCTTTGGTCGGTCACCAGAATCGTGACAGATGGCAAGGAGGGTGTGGCTCTGCACGGCCTCCCAAGGGCAGGAATGTGGCCTACCAGCCAACGGGCTGGTCTGACGCCCCCACTCACTGGTGCTGACAGCAGCACGTTCCACGTGTTCCTCAGATAAAGGGACCTCCAGCAGTCTGGGGCTCTGCGAGTATTAGTGACTCCTACTCTCAAGCTGTCTGGGGGCTATTAGTCTCCAGGTTCCCCAGGGTGCTTGTCAGCGGAATCTCCTGAGTCATGAACAGTGACGGGAATCCAGGTAGTGACCCAGGAGCTGTGTTGTAAGGGACCCGTGCTGTGCCCTCTCCGCTCTTTCTCTCTGGACTTTTCCATGCACCCGTCCTGGCCGTGCGGTCAGCTCTGGAAGTGCTGTCTGCGGAACCTGTCGGGCACAGGAGGTCCCTGGCTGCTGCGGTCAGAGCCCTGTCTTGAGAGGCCCTGCTGTGGGCAAAGCCACGTGCCTCCCCTGGCCTCTGCCAACTCAACAGAGGGTCAAAACAAAGCAGAACCCGAACCGATGAGCAGCTAAGCCTGGAGACGAGAGGAGACCCTGGAGGAGCCACAGCTGAACTCCATCCCCAAACCACCTGCTTCTCATCACCAGGGCGGGCGCATTGGCCACAGCTGGGCGCCTGCGGGTGAGAACGTGGGCGGTAGAGCTCGGGCGCAAATGTGAGCGTCACTGCTGGAGTCCGGAGGCTCATCGGCGGCCTGGCGGGGCCAGAGCCCTCAGCGGCACGTTTGGTGGAAGGTGGTGAAGTGAGGCGGTCGGACGTTCACGTGCAGTCAGCTCTCCGGCACCGAAAGCGCTCTGCGTCTCAGGGCACAGACCTGGGGCCAAAGCGGGCCGTGACGAAGGGGCCGCTCCCACCGCCCCTTTGCGAGAACCTGTCCCCGTAGCGCCGTGTTGGGCGCCCTGGGGCAGCCGTCCGTCCGCACCTCTCGGTCCCGCGAGTGCGCCCGCCCGGCCCAGCCCGGCCCCAGGCCCGCGCGGACGCGCCCTGCGCTCTCGGAAGAGGCGACTGGAGGACCGGGGGCCACGTCCGGAGCGTGAGGCCCCGGGTTGTCCGAGCGAAGGCAGTGCCCAGTGTCTGCCGCGGCCCGAGCCCCGTGCTCTACGGGAACTCTTGCGCTTTGGGGCTCGGGCGCGCGGGCAGGGCGGAGTCCCTGCCGGTCCCGGGACGGGAAGAAGGCGCCGGCGGTTCCCGGGTGGAAAGAAATGTCTGCCTCGGACGCACGAGAAGTTTCCGGAACCGGCTCAGGCAGCGCGGAGCCGGGCCTGCGAGCCTGTTCCCCGCGCTCCGTGGGACGTCCAGTCGGTGCGGCTGCGGAAGCGCGTGCGCCGGCCCAGGGGCCGGGAAGACGGCGAGGAGCGGGCTCCTCGGAGGGTCGCGGAGCAACGCTGCTCGTGGACCACAGGAGCCGGACGTGGGTCCCCCCGCCTTCCTTCCAGACCCTGCCAGGCCCTGCCAGGCGCGCCGGGTCCCAAGAGGCACTGAGGTCCGCGCACGTCGGTGTCTGTGCGGAGCGGGCGCTGCCGGCGAGTGAAAGGAACCGGGCTGAGCGGGGCGCTGACGCCGCGGGCGGACGTGGCCCCGCCGGGGCCGGGGTCTGGGTAGGAACCTCCCGAGAGAAGCGGGTTCGCTGAAAACGCGTGGAAGCGAAGCCGAGACCAGCGGCTCCTGCCGCAGCCCCCGACCCTCCGCGGCGAGAAACGGCAGGTAAGGGGGGCGGGGAGCCAGCCAGCGGGGGCGCAGCGAGACCTGGAGGCAGGTGTGCGGTGTGCGGGCGACCCTCGGCCGCTTCCCACCGGGGCCTTTTCGTCGGAAATCTGGGCGGGGAGAGTTACCAGCAAAGCGAGAGTCCCCTCGGACAGAGCTTGCTTTTCAGTCGCTTCTCAGCCAAACTGGGGACCTTCTGGGGGTGACTCCTGCCGCTCCGTCTTGTACGGGTTTGGTGCCCGGCGCTCGGCGTCAGCTCGGGGCTGGGGACGAGGACCCGCCTTCCGTGCGGCGCGGCCTGGAGACTCCGGCCCGGCAGGCCCGTCCCCGCGCTCCGCACCCGGAGGTGGGGAGGGCCGCTCGGCGGGTCTCCTGTGCCCGGCTCCCTTCCCTGCGAGGCTGCGGTACCGACCGGGCAGGACCGCCTTCTCTCGGGGGCTAATCCCAAGAAACCTCCGAGGCTGAGGTTCTGTAAAAACGCAGCGCGTCCACCCACCCGACCGGAACAGGTTTGCGAGGGTTTCTGCGGGGACGGTCCGCACACAGTGCGCCGGGTTCGCTGGCGGGAAGACCGCGAGGCGGTCGGCAGCCCTTTCTCGTTGTTCGGCGCCTTGTGAAGTTTTTGTATCGAGGGTGTCTTCCTTGTGTAATCTGCAGCCAGCGCTCAAGAGGGGCCTGGGGAGAACACACTTGGTCCCTCTGTCGAGGCTTTAACTCTTCCTGTCCCCTGAGCTTCCCAAGTCCCACCCACGGACCGGGACCACCCACTGGCACCAAAGAAATTAACCTGCAAAGTTCTGAGTAGGTTTTTCCCGCCCCAACCCCCCAAACTGAACAAGGCAACCAGGGTCGAGCGTCTGCGGAGAGCTGGGGACTGGCCCCTCGGCTCCTGCTGCCAGCAGGTGGCCCGTGAGCCCAGCCTGTCTCCGTTTTATTGCCTGGCCTCCAGCGGCAGCGAAATTGCCTGTTGCCCACACACGGTCACAGCTCAGAGTGGCAGACCCCTCACTCCGAGTTTTGATGCGGGAACACGTCACTGAGTTTCTTTTATTGGGTCAGTACACGCGGCTTCTGCTCGGAGCTCCACGGGGTCGGCGAATACAGACACCGCAGGAGCCCTGGCTGCCCCACTCCAGGGGCGATCAGCTCAGTGCTCCCGCCCCCATTCTGCGTCCCCACGTTTGCTTTTGGGTCTTGTGGTTTCTGGGAGCTCATGTCCCTGTGGGAAGAAGGACTTTCTAGGTGAGACATCTGGTCAACCAGAGACCCTGGCCATGGGTCCCTTCTCCTATCTCTGAAGAGCGGGGATCACAGACGAGGCACGTGGCCTCCCTGAGCCTGGCCCCCTGGGTTGTGACATGGGCTGTCACTGTGGCCTTGGATGGCCCCGTGCTCATGACCTTGGGTTCCTGTCTGCAGACATTGCACCTGAACCTGTCCCCGAGGGTCTCTGAGGGACAACAAGGCAAGTGTCCTGTGTGGCCACTGGGGCTGTTGCCTGGTGGCACTTGCTCCTTGAGTCCCTTCTTATTTCTCCTGCAGAGGAGTTTGGTCCTCCAGGCTAGAGGGGCTGGGGATCTGGGTCAGAGAAAAGGAGATTCCACCCTCTCTGCCCCCAAATCTCAGGGGTGGGTAACTGCACAGGGTGGGGGCAAGGCTCAGAAGCCCCTGGCGAGACCTGCACACCACCCCCTCCTGGGCTGCCTTCCCCGGGGAGCGTGCTAACGTCGTTCCGTAAGCTTGGTGATGTTGCTGACGACGTACAGGGTGGTGAGCACACCTGGGACTCACTGCACAGCCTGCACCAGAGCCCACACCTGAGCCCACACCAGCTGAGCCCCTGTGTAGCCTGAATGACCAGGCTGGCCCTAATTAAATACAACGTAGGAATGACTGCTTTCGGAACTGAATGTCTAAAAGGCCTCAGTACTGAAGGCAGACACGTTTTAGATGAGAGTGCTGTTAGTTCAGCCAAAGTTGGGGGCACTGAAATGTGGACAGATTCCTGATTTTCAGTGAACTTCTTAGTGAAGGGCAGAGAACCTAAACTCTTGCGCCCTAGGGAGCGGGAGCGGCTACACCATTCTCCCTTCCTGGCCGGGCCCCGCCTGTTTCCTGGATGGACTTCAAGGAGACCCCAGGGCAGGGGCGACCTCGTCCTCATTCACGACACACACAGCGCCCTGGCCAGCGTCCTGCAGGTACCAGGTGCCCCTGCTGAAGGCCCCTCAGTGGGCACTGGGACACCACCTGGCATGAGCTACCCCAATGGGAAAGCTTTTCTGTCCCTTTTCTCTTAGTTGAAGAGTTAGAGGACACCTTGTTGGCATCGACCCTGCAATCTATATGTGCTCATAAGCAGGGGTAGCCTAGCTCTGCCTTCTAGAAGGTTCTAGGAAGTTCCACAACTCTCATCACAGAGGGGCTGGGTCAGGGTGGACCAGGACAGATCCTTGAGTTCCACCGCAGTCAGGGCAGATCTCTGCCCCCCAGCGACCTTGAGCAGCCTGGGTGGCACAGCACAGAAAAATGCAATTGATTTAGAATCCTACTCCAAGCAGTAACAACTGCTCTAGTCATAAGTACCTACCCCCTCAGGTGTAGTAAGTGAACGTTGCCTTTATCCCATTGTGCTTGCTCTGACTCTCCCGCGGCAGGTCCTTCAGATGGGTGCACGCCCTGGGCGTCTTCAGCTTTGCTCTTCTCCGAGCGCACGCACTGCTCGAGACGGTGCGGTTTGCTGTCGGTTTTGATATGTAGCATTTTTATTATTCAGTTCACCGTATTTTCTAAACGTGATTGATTTGGGGGATTATTTAGAAGTGCATTTCATGACTTCTATGTATAGTTACCTTTTGTTGCTAGTTTCTAGATGAACTGCAGTGAGAGCAAGAAACATACGGTATATAGTTCCAAGCTGTTCAAGTTTATGGAAACGCTCTTTGCAGTTAAATATGGTCGGGTTCAAAGTGTTCCAAGTGTGCATGATGCTGCCACCTCGTGGGCATTCCCGGGAATGACACCTTAGTGCAGGTCCAGGAAAAGTGGTTGATTCCAGTGGAATATCAATGACTGCAGATAGCACTGTTATTGAGAAGTGTGTTTCATAAGTTTTCAATGGAAGGACCTATTGATTACCATTTGCTCCTGATTTCTATGTTAACAGCAACTAGAGTAAGAACTATAGTGTATATAATTTCAGTTCTTTGTAATTTGTTCCATCTTGCTTACTAGCTGATGATGTCCATTGGGAAAATGCCCAAAGTGTGGTTCTCTTCTCGTCTCCAGTGCTTCTTGGGAATAACACTGTGGTGCAGGCCAGCAGGAAAGGTTGTTAGCTGCAGCGAATCATCTACAAATGTTGAATGGAACGGTGCTTAC